>JAANIC010003908.1:260756-302457 GCA_017607545.1 Acromyrmex charruanus | reverse complement strand
ACTAATATGTCAATAATAGTATAATATTTTTTGTGTTATTGTGTGTATATATATTATAATACACATAAATTGTAATTTGTATTCATGAATGTCTTTTTATATACAATGTTAGAATTAAATTTTATATATCATTATACACATTATAATATAAAATTGTAATATTGCATAAAAATTAAACAGAGTAAAAAGAGTTACATTATGTATGTGCAATGTCGTATTCATTTATGATAATATATTATCGTAACCTAAAATGGCATTGGATGTAAGAAAAAAGTGCTATTACGGCTTCGTATCGATATAACTATTAATTAAAAATCTGTATTTTATGTATATTACAGACTTTTAGTATTGGTGATATATATTAGAACACGGCCTACATTGCATGTGTATATAATACAACTAAATATGTATATAATACAACTAAATTTCTAAGGTCCGATTCTACAAATATAATATTAACTTCAATTATGTTTATTTTTGTCTCAATTTTAAAATTGGAAAATTTTCCAAAATAAATCTTACATTTGTGAACTGACCCTAATACACGTCCCTGTTAAGATGGTAATGTAGGAAACGGAATAAAAATATCGATAATTAATCGATCGAATTTCCTGCATGATCATATTAACTCAGAGGGCGTAAGCATCTTATACATTGGAAATGAAAACCTGTAATATCGACCTTGATTAATTTCGGCCTTCACTCCAGCATCCTCTTAAACAACCGTCGGTATAATGCCTCTAGGTTGGCCTAAACGAAATTATTAGAGGAAAGCCCCCTATTATGAGATAGCGTCTAATATGAGATAGCGGTGTTTCTGTTAAATTAATGAACGCTATCTATTGGTTCCATTATGAATTTATTGCTCTTGGATTGAAAACTAGTAGAAAATTCATTATTAAATTATGCCTGTATAGTCATTGTAAAACAAGATTTTAGAATTTGGATATCTTCAAGTTTCATTAAAATGAGCCTTTAAATCTTATTTATTATTTAAATAAATATTTGGCAATAAATTCTTCGTGTAGTGATAGAGTAAGGTCGTAAAATACGGGATATGTTGAATTGTTTAATTAGAGAAGTTAGATTTGATGATCGTAAAACCATAAGTGGAAATCATAATATGAGATACCCAGGGTATTTCTAATATGAAATAACCCATGCTCCTATGTTATAGTGAAAATCGTTGCTAAAGTATAACAATATTATTGTATAATAATAAAAAAAAAATAATCGAAATGAACTTCGAGTGCCTACGAGGTCTGGCTATTAAATAACGAGACTGCGCGCGCAGAAGGCGTCCTAGAGAGGTAGGGTGGGAAATGAATGCAGCGTTGGATAGCTGGAAGTGTCTACTATTCCAGTACGAAAACACGTTTTTGTCGCTATAGTAGTATTTTTTCTGTAGAGGTTAGAAACGAACGTGTTTTTTTCTCGTGCCGATAACAATGTGTGACGAAAAACATGAGCAACGGATCAATGTGAAATTTCTCGTTAAATTAAAAAAAACTCCGACTGAGTGCTATAAGTTGTTGAAAGAGGCCTATGGTGAGAATTCTCTATCTCGTGCGCGTGTTTTCGAATGGTATAAACGTTTTCTGAAGGCCGAGAGAGCACCGAAGATGACCAACGTCCAGGTCGACCTGTCTCTGTTTCAACTCCGCAAACAGTGACCAAAACGGCATCGTGATGACTGAATGGGTTCCAGAGGGTCAAACTGTAAACCAAACTTACTATTTGACAGTTTTGGCAACACTGCGAGAGCGAGTTCGTAAGAAACGGTCGGAGTTGTGGAAAAACAAGTCGTGGATCTTGCACCAGGACAACGCACCTGCCCATAACGCGCTGTCTGTGAAGCGTTATTTAGCCGCTAGAGGCACTCCAGTGCTCGAACACGCGCCGTACTCGCCTGATTTAGCACCCTGTGACTTTTTTCTGTTTCCGAAGATCAAGTCTGCCTTAAAAGGAACCCGGTTCGAGTCGATGGAAGAGGTGAAGCGAAAATCGGCGGAGCTCCTAAATGCTCTTACAAAAGAAGACTTCCAGCATTGTTTTGACCAATGGAAAAAACGAATGGAACGGTGTGTGGCGAGGGGAGGGGAGTACATTGAAGGGGAGCATTCGAATGTAGAATAATTTTTAAAATAAAACTCTTTTTCATAAGCAGTCTCGTTATTTAATAGCCAGACCTCGTATTTCTGCGATGCTTGATTCCAACTACCTGAAGACAAGTTCTAGGTACAATCTATCGCATGTTCACTTTTCGCGCACGCTGGCTGTGTTTGTTTGTATTTTAGAAACATTAAATAAAGTTTTTTAAATATAATATTGATATACTTTGCATTTTACTATCGATTTCTCGGGTCATCTCATATTAGGAACACAATTTTTTGACTTTGCGATTCGCTCACTTTTTACATTTCTTCAATTTTCAAAAAAATGGAATTTGAATTAAATTTTATATAACGTTATCTTAAAACTTATTAAATTCTCTTCAAAATGACCTATTATTTTTAAAAATTCTGCCTATAGACTTCTAGCATTTACCCAAAATGAACTTGGTAATCTCATAATAGAGGGCTTTTTCTCTATTGCTGTGGTGGCAGCAACATAATGGCAATTGATCATGATAAGAAACTTGTGCTAAGCACCTATTTCTTTTTTTATATCAAGGAAGGTTTTATTATCTGGGAAGAAATAAATTTTAAAAAATAAATTAATAACTCTAGCGAATTAAATCAAACTTTAAAATTGCCTATAAAAGCTGATACTGGATAGATTTGTGTATATAAATTTATTTAAATGTTACAACTATATACGTTTCGATCATCATTTGAATCATTTTCATTATCATATGTTTAATTAAGATACATTACAAAGTGTAATCGTTAAACAAATATATTTTAACTATATGTGAAACATCTTTCTGACAAACTTATCTATTGAGATATGTCACAGTTATACATCCATTAACATTCAGTGTTCTTAGATCATCGAAGCAGCAGTTCCCGTACGATTGTAGAGGTAAAGCATCGTTGGATGAGTACAAGATTGGATAGGTAACCGCTTAGAAAAATCAGGAAATTAACTCTTAAATAAGGGAGCTGCGAAAGTATTTTTTTTTTTTCAATTTAATTTTGTCATGTGTATTTCAGAATATGGTACAGATCAACAATGTTATTTTAGCAATAAAACAGAATTAATTAATTTTATAAAATAAAGCTATCTATTTTGATGGTTTTCTTTGGGCGTTAACCTTCAATTGAGTGTAACTTCAGTTGACGGTCCGAAATCACATCAAAATTTGAGCGTTTTTTAAAAGTGTTTAATATCCAAATTTGTGCGTTCTTTTTGAGTATTCAACGCTCAAAATTGAGAATTTTTTTCATAAGGGTTAATACAATGATTGGTAGTAAATGCGGTAATGACGTTAACATTGATAAAGAAACATTAATTTTAGAATTTCGCGCACTCTGTTGCATTGAAAAACTATCGTCTACCGCACATGCGCAATTATATTTGAATACAAGTTAGAAAAGGATAAAGATACCATTTGAAACTCTCTCTCGGATCATTCTTAACAAAAACAGCAGGACCGCGCTTGTTCCAATAGTTATTATATTTTAGTGGCTCAACTTCACTAATAAGACTTAGAACTATTGACTCATTGTAGAATCAGCATAATACAATATATGCCAATGTTTAATAAATTGTATTATCAAGATCGTTTTAATTGATTTATTTATGTGTAATTAATCTTCTCTAGTTATATAACCTATAACATAAATACACAACTTACTCTTCTTTATGAAACAAAAAAAAAGGATTATTCAAATTTTTGTATGATGAGGAACGCGCCCGCGCGCGCGCGTATGTTGTTTCTACATCATTCTCTTCTTTTGTGATCTATTCCTATTTTTCTTTTTTCTTCGTTTCTTATTTTATTTTAACTTTTTCTGGTCAACATAAGTTATATTCCAGGACCATCGTCGATAGATGGAATGTCAATATGCAGTTTGGACGGTTTCTGAGAAGAGCGATCTTGATGGATGAGAAAACCTGTGCTGTCTGCTTGAGGGAGCATATTGAGCACAATTGGAACATTCTTCGGCTCGCTAGAGATTTTCTTTAGGCTTCCATCTGTGATATAACCAATACCAGATGATTAGACAAAGACAATAATGAGTAATATGTGAAACTAATAGCAAATTCGGCAGATTGCACTAATGTGCACTGAGTGCAAACTTTTTAAGCGCCACGCATTCGGCTTGTGCGCATTATATTTTAAAACATAAGCGGAGAACATAGACTCTTACATGCATAACACATAAGACATAAGAAATTCAACCAATTAGAGTTCTGTATTTCATGGAAAGGAAAGAAACGAAGGACTTTGATTGGTATATTTTCATATGCATTACGTGTTATGCGTTATGAAAGAGTCTGTGCTCCCTGCTATATACTACTGGAAGTAATATGAGTCTATATAATCTCTGTATACTTGGCTGAAGCCGAAAAGATTGACAAGGGTGGAGATAGAATGTGCGTAGTCAGTAATGCGCATGCTCCAGACCGACACACACGAGATGGGGAGGTGAAATGTAATCTTTTTTCACTGTTTTTCTTCAACTTTTTAAGCCTACCCCATATCCCTTTCAGTAGTATATGTTTTAAGCTGTATCAGTGCATTAAGATCGTATTCGACAAATAAAAACTGACTCAGTATAGTGCTAAATTTATATTTAGACCAACCGAATGAACTGAATGAGTTCCAGAAATGTTGTACTGATCAGACTTTTCTGACAGTGCAATTCAACATAACACCAAAGTGGTTCTACTCGCATATTGTTAGAGCAGCATTAGTGTATGTGTGTCGAATTCGCCATAAATGTTAGAATTAGGTCTCGTCTACAATCAAGTTGGCTAAAGCTTATCGGATGTCGTTAGTCGTAAAAGATGGGACCTGACCAATCCAAACGACGCCCAACAATCGACATCGACAGCCGTCACGAAAAATGAAGGTTATGCGCATGCATACAACATACAACAACATCTCCCGACTGATTGTAGACCAGGGTATCGATTATGTAAAGTTTCACCAAGGAATGAATATACAAAAAATGAACAAATTCACGTGAATGTAATGAATAAGCGATTAAGTAACTTTTGACTGTTATAAAATGTGAAATAGTTCACGGGAAATTTTTCAGCAAGTAACGAAATGCCTAAAATGTGAAATTCTAGTTATTTTTTAGTAAATTGATACAAACTAGCTTGTTTTTCGATCTTTTGATCTGTTTTCTGTTCCTGCATTAGACTGCACTAGAACTCTCTCGCTTTTACAAATATCAAACATATTTGAATATCTATTTGAAATATATATTTGAAATGGATATTGCGTGGTTTCGCGTAAATGGTATGAACGAAAAGAAAGAGCATGCAGTTGACAGGCGAAAACTTCGCATATTAAGAAAACGTTTGCGTGATGTTAAATTAAATATATGAGTAAAAGATAAAAATATAAAGTGCATAAAAATCACATGAAAATTAAAAAATGAGAATTATAATAAAAAAATAGAGATTTATGAAACAGGTTAAAAAAAACCTTTTTCCATTCAGATGAAGGTTTATCCGACCCTAATCCAGAACAATTTAGGATTGTATTATGTTTTCCCATACATTTTTCTACGAGTTTTTGAATACATATTGTTTTTTTACTACATACAATCAAGATCAAGAGTAATAATATGTTTTTACCATTTTCATATGGCTGTGAGAATTTTGCGACACTCTTCCTCGCACAATATCCAAATTTTTTGACATTATGTCTAACAGTATTTTTTTTGTTTTTGAGTTATATTCATTGTTATTCTCGATTATATGTATAAGGAACAACAAATAATGAGCACAATGTGATTTCCTATCAAAATACGCATGTATGCATGTACATACGCCCGTGAACACTTGTCAAATTTAAGAGAAACGATGTAAATTCGCCTTGTCACTTTCTTATAACTTCCTTATATCTGATTTCACTTTCTCATAATTTTCTTACATAATCATTAAGTCTGATATCATTTGAAAGTGAAACTTTTCACGTGAGATTGGTACATACGAAAAGTGAAAAAATTTCATGAAAATTTACATAATCGATATTCAGGCCTTAGCAACAAGCTGGAATATGCGTGGGATTCATTCAAATTAAGTCCCTGGCACTCAATAGGTTTTCGATAATTTCATGTGAACTCTTTATTGTCCGAAATCCGCGCTAATAATAACTTAGTTCGCTTCCATTAGTAAAGTGGAGTTATGCCCATGATATAAAGACAAGGGTATGCTGCAGTGGTAACATCGACATGTAGTACTGGGCGAAGTATTAGTATCGAAACCATCTTAACAGTTCTAGAAAGAGATAGAACGATATTTGGGTAGTAGCAATTAATAGGATAATAGTAGAAAGTTCGATCAATAGGACAATAGTAGAAAGAGAGTTCCGTGCCCAAACATTTATCTTTCTCTTTCTAGGTCCGCAAGACGAAAGATCGAAGACATTTGTTTCGTCCAGTACTATATATCGATGAATGGTAATCCATTGCGCAGATATAGAAAACAAAGGGGATAAACCATGGTGGAAGGAATTGACATTCCATCATGGGGTAAACACGTGACCGTCAACGGAGGCGTTGAGTAGGTATGCTTCAGCGTAGGGCGCAAAATTTTAATAGGCAACGCTATTCTTGTAAATAAAGCTTGTAAATATAAAGCTCTACCGTACTTGATATTTTAAATAAATTAGCTAAAAGTGGTTTTCTGGAAATATTTTCAATAGCGTTACAGATTTTATTAACTGTGTTAATGTTTATGGCACTACAGAGGTATTTTTTTCAAAATTAAAAATAATAAAGAATTATTTGAAAAATACAATGACGTGGACGCGGTCATGTAATTTAGCTATGATTTAATTGAAAAAGAATTGACGAACAGTTTTGATTACATAGTCTTGATTACATAACAATTGAAGACGTAATCAGAATATTTTCAAAAACTAAAGCTAAAAAATATAATGTAATATGTTGCATTAAGCGTCAAATATATTATTACAAAAGAAAATATGAAATTTATTGTATTCGTATTCCTGTGTTATGCAAATTGGTGGAAATTCCTTTAGTTGTTAATTCATTATCGTTGGCGAGGGATTGATACTTCAGAGACTTAGCAATCCTTATGATGGGGTACAAAAGCAAATTCCAGCGTAGGGCACTAAAGGCGGTCATAACGGAGGACGCCTCCGATCGTCAACAAGTTACGAGGCATGTCCAGAAAGTAAGTGTACTGAGGCTCTCACGGCCGGAGGGATTTTTTTTTCGACATGTTGGCTACATTGCCGTGTAGCCTGATTCCTCTCCTCCGCAACGAGACCAGTCCGAGGTCAGTACGTTGAAAACTGTCGACGCGACAAGAGGTTTCGTGAAAAATGTCAATCCAATCTCCCGCCAAGTGCGAAATACGCAGCGTCATCCGTTATCTCGTTTGGAAGGGAAAAACTCCGGTTGAGGTTTATAATGAGGTAAAAACTGCATATGGCGATAAAGGTATGAATCATACGAGTGTGTTCAAGTGGTGTCGCGAGTTTAAAAACGGTCGTACGTCTGTGCATGATGATCAGAGAAGCGGAAGACCTTCAATTCTGACTGACGACATTGTGGAAAAAATCGAAAATGCGCTCCGTGACGATCGCAGATTGACTGTGGATGAACTTTCTGCGATGTTTCCGCAAATCTCCAGATCTCTGCTACATGAAACCATCACAGAAACCCTCGGATATCGGAAACTATCCGCGAGGTGGGTCCCAAAACAGCTGACAGACCAACACAAGTTGAATCGAGTGGAGGCCGGGCAAGAGTTTTTGAGACGCTACAAACTCCATGGAGATGAATTTCTCCGTTCCATCGTTACTGGAGATGAAACTTGGGTGGAAAAAAGTTTTCAACCGACGAGGAGGTGAAGGGGGAGGTGGAGAAGTGGACGAAGGGGTTGGCGGGAAACTATTTCGAGGAAGGCATCAAAAAATTAATACCCCGGTTCACCACCTGCATTGAGAGGAATGGTGACTATGTCGAAAAATAGCTTACATATGTACTAATGTAACCAGATCATGTTTTGGTTCAAATAAAAATTTTTGCAACCTACAAAAATTCAGTACACTTACTTTCTGGACATGCCTCGTACGTTAGCCTCAAGTGATTTCGATTAATTCCATGATATAAAGGCTGTGGTCAAAATCTCGCTATAAATGCTTTGAAGCGTTTGATGGACCAATTAGAAGAAAGAATTTTACAAACTGATCAATTAAAAAACGCTTCAAAGCGTTTGCAACATTGTGTTGACCATACCCAAAGACAAGGGTATGTTTGTGCGTAGGATGTAATCACGTGACAGTCGACCAATCAAAATTATTATCAAGTCATTACATCATCGTTTTGTGGTAAATTCGAATATATTATTTATTAGTATACTTATAGTGTTCCTTGCAAAACATTTTAACAAATACAAAAGATATTAAACACAAAAGAAATATTAAAAAATAATATTAGGTGTACAAATAAGTTTCCGTTATTTTTTATCAAAAATTAATTAATTAATTGATTTCAAACGATGTGAAATTGCTTGTTGAGTCACTCCTAATGTAAGTGCAAGTTCTTTTTGCGTTTGGCACGAATTTTCATTCAATACTTCCAATTCCGCGTCTTCGTACACTTTCGGCCTTTCGCTACGCAAAAGTTCCCGCAAATGACGCTTATTCGGCTCAAAATTCGGCATTTTCGCACAAAAAAAAAAATATATGATGCTGATACAAAATCGCTAGTATTTCAAGATTATGTTGTTGACAGATGTCCAACCTTACGATATAATGTTTTACATCAGACAATTTTAACCATAGCTTGCTAGTGGTGCCGTCTTTTGTCAAACAACGGAAACTTATTTGTACACCTAATATAAATACAAAAAAATTATAATATAAAAAGAAATACTAAAAATAAAAATATATAATATATTCCAGACATTTATTTAATCCTCAAGTATCATGGTTGGTCCGTAAGAAAAGAGAAAAAACGCTATATCTGTATTTATACGCTCTATGCTATATCGGTTTGATTAATAAAATATAGACTTATAAAATTGCTGTTTTTATTCTAGTTTTTTTTTTTAAATCAATATCTCAGGGACCAATTTCAGTAAAAGTATCGTTATATTATTTAGTTAATTAGTTTTTAAGAAACCAAGGAACAGCATTTATTATTTTCTTATACTGTTTGCATTAATAATATCACAAAATATAATTACGGGAAGAAGCAATTTTTTGCATACACACATCTCGATAATAAACTAAATTCCTCATTGCTAACTAACTTAAATATAGTGAATCCGGCAAATACGCCGCGTTGGGATTTACGCCGCAAAAGTCAGAAAAAATAGAAGGAATAGGGATAATTTTCCTGCAACTACTCTGTTACATGCTTTTAACTTTTAAAACTACTCTGCTACACGTTATTTATATTAGTATTGTGATTTCAATTTCTTACTGTTAATATTAATGAAATTATTGTGAGTTGAATCGATTTGTGACTGTGTTAAGTAGCGCCATCATAAATTATAATCTATATAAAATGATTACTGTAGGACGTCCAAAAAATTTAATGGTTATTTTATGATACATAAGTGTACAGGAATAGTAAAGCATGTCGTACCTATAACAAAATTTAATTTCATTTCATTTTATTTCATTTCATTTATTGCAAAGCTATATGAAAAAAATTACATGTTAACAAAGTAATAGACATAAAATATGATACAATAGATTATAGTTAACATAAACATAAATACAATAGACAATAGTAGCTTACAAATGGTTAGGCGTCAGCAAAATTGCTGTTACAAAACCTATCAGTAACAAAATCGAAATAAGACAACAATGTAATAAAAGGTAAATCAATAGCTAAAATCATACACACACACACACACATATACATACGCATACACTCGCAAACACACCAATTACATCAGTCTCGTTTAAATATTGTGAGTGACGCGATGAAACGCGAGGCAGCGGAACGAAAGGAGGACAGAGAGGGAGAGGTTTTTATTGAATCAGGAAGGAAATTAAAATATTTGACAAAGGTGTAGGAACAAAGCGGCACGGAATATTGTGGAATTAGTGGATCGATATATAGAGAAGGATATGTAATTTTGGTATCTAGTGACAAGAGAGTCAAAAGAGGAATGATATTCAAAGTTTAACTAAAGGAGATGTCGCAAACATAAAGGAGTATTGGAGCAAGGAGAGAAAATATAAGACAGCACAGGTGAAGAATAAAACGTTGCCAAATTTTAAACCAGATCTCTGCTAATACGGAGATATATGGTCGTATTTACGGACGCATTAGGAGAAGCGGAGACAAGAATTTTAGATACGCTATATACGATTTAGCAGATGTTGGTTAAGAGCCGGAACGTAGACGACATCAGCGTAATCAACTAGAGAAATAACAAGTAATTAAGAAGTGAGGAGTTTTTGAGAAAAGGAAAGAATATGGCGAAGGGGATAAAGAAGACTTAAACGAGCATAAGCAACCCGACACTTGGTTACGTGTGACTCGAATGACCATGAAGAGTCAACATAGATACTAAGAATCTTAATAGAGGAGGAGCGAGGAATTGGAATAGAATTAAGAGAAATGTCGAAGGACTGAATACGGGATAACAATGTTGAGGAACCAACAATCAGCAAAGATGATTTAGAAAGATTTATATGCAGGGCATTATTAGTGGACCATTCGGCAATAGATTTTAAGTTTCAAGTAGAACAGATTGCTAAAGCATCAAATGAGTGAAAGGATTTGAGAAGAATTACATCATCTGCATACATGAAGAGCTCGGAGAACAGGAAACATTAGACAAATCAGAAATAAACATATTAAAGAATAAGAGTCTGAGAATGGTTTCCTGAGAAACACCAGAGAGAACGGCACGAATGAATGAGAAAAGAGGAAAAGGATTATATATGAAGACTTGCTGCGTGCGGTTTGTAAGGAATGAGCAGATTAGCGAGAAAGCAGAATGAGAAAGACCGCATAACTTGAGTTTGACTAAAAATAGGTCATGACTGACGGTATCGAAAGCCTTTGTAAAGTCCAGCGCAACGATGGAAGTAAGGCGACTATTGATAAAATTACGAAATTATGACGTCAGAGATGTAAAGCAATTCCATCGTCGTGCTGTGAGATCAATGAAAACCCAACTGACAGGAGGGAAGGATATTAAAATTTAAGATAAAGGCATTAAGTTGTGATAAGCAAATACACTCAAGCAGCTTTGAGAAAAAAGAGGGAAGCGAGATAGGGCGAAAAGATGAAGGAAAAGAGAAGTTATTAGTTTTAAGAAGGGGAACAATTGAATGTTTCCAGGAGGAGGGAAAGGGAGAAATTTAACATATAGAAAAGGAGATCAAGATTGACCGAATATGTCAACATTGAAATCGCCCAGGCACACGATCACGATTATACATGCCGCAAAGGATAGGCATAACTCTATAAAATGCAAGTCAGAAAATGATGCATCAGGAGGACGATATACGTAGACGACCGCCACCCGACCGCGAGCAAGATGGAGAGACACAGCAACAATATCAGTGAGAGTACCCATCGGCGGGACGCCCAAGCCGATCGGGGAGAATTGGACAGACTCATCGATATATAATGCGACATCGCCCCCACGGTAGCCCGTGGATCTGTCCGAGTGAACGAGCACGTAGTTATCAATGTCGACGGATCCAAAGTTGATCGAATTCTGCAACCAAATCTCTCCGATGGCCAGAACATCCAAACGGTGGAAGGCGATAACGTCTCTGACCAATGCAACATGCGGAACGAGCGACCTAATGTGCACAAAACGTAATGTGCACAAAACGTAGACAAAACTGCCATTACGAGAGACATTACGTTACCCATCCCCGAATCCGAAAATTGAAACGGATGCAAGCAGCGGGGACAGGGGAGCGGGATAAGAGGGAGCGGACAGGAGTGGAACGGACTTGAGGATGGGGAGAACTGAATCCGGGAAAGTGTAACGATACGAAGGCATATTATCCTTGACGCGAAAATATGTGATTCCCTAATGTATCCCTATGATAATGTATCCAAACACGCCCAACATGCGCCGCCGCCAGTCAATGAGCCTCAGTAAAAGTGCGCTACTCAGACGCTGTAGTCCATTCGCAAATAGAGACCCTATCGGCCAGGAACCGCAGACATCAGATGCATTCAGTCCATTCCTCAGACATCCCCGAGACGTACCCCATCGAACTTCATCATCCTAGCATTAAATGTCTCTAGAATGGGCTTGAGACGATCTAAAAGACTAAGTCCTGATTCAATACGAGCAATTCTGTGCTCCAAAGAGAAGATGGATTTAGTTAGAATAGACCAGGAGGACTTAACTGCAGAAAGAGCCGATGAGATATCAAAAGACATCTGAAAGGAATGACATCGCATTCCCTCATTTTCATCAGAAGTGAGATAAAAGGCGGCGAGACGCAATCAGCCGAGGAGGCAGCAGCAGCTCCAAGCAGAAGCAACGACGGCCCATCCCCAGTTGTAACAACAGGAACTCAATAATTGAAAGGACGTAAACTATTGTCAGCGCTACAGAAAGTGCAAGGGCACTTATGCGAAATAAAGCGTTTACATTTGGTACACGTCAACTGACTCATGCTAAAGTACTACGAATTAGACACAGTATAAGAGAATGTGTTTACGCGTAGGATTGCACAACAAAGACACGCAGCAAATTAACAAAATAATTATTTATATCTGTGTCTGTCCTTTAAACAAAGGCAGAAACGAATGACGAACAAACAATAACGATATAACGGCTAGATTTGAATATAAAATTATGACGTGCCTATAGAAATTATTACACAATGATAAAATATTATAAGAATGTAATGAAAATTACACAACTAACATAGTACAAACGTACTAATAAAATAACGAAACGCAGAAATATCGCGTCACTCATTTACAGAAATACATTCTGCTCGCCGACCAGCATTCGCGAGAACGTTAAAAGTAAAAAAATTAGAAGATAAAAACTGAGGTGTTGCAATAATCACCAACGATCATAACAAAATGAAAAATGTACAGCGAGCTAATAAGTAAAAGCAGCATTTTTCACAAGAAAGAACGCAGAAATTGAGCAAGAAGGCAAAATCAGAGCGGAGCGGCGAGCAAAGATGTTAACAGCACGAAGTATCACACAAGACTCAAAATACAAGTTTGCTTTTGTATTCTTCGTTATCTTGTATTATTATCCTACCTGTTTGGGATATATGGCATTTTTAACAGGCAGGATTTATGCTCAAAGCATACAAAGTGCACAGATTAAATTCAGTGCACTAAATACAATAAACACATTACATGAAATATACCTCGCTAACAATGCTTTAAGTGTCGTTCGATTCTTGGTTTGAAATAAATACCTCATGTCATAACACTTGTAATATATCTAGGAAGATTGTAATTATTATTTATTACTTTATATATTACGTATTTATCATTCTTATTCCTTAATAAAACTTTATAAACGAATTTTATAAGTTATTGTGTCATTTTACATCTTATTTATATGCATTATTTGTAAATTTTTTATGAGCCATACATATATTATATATCCTCCTCCCTGCTCCTATGAATAGCCATATATCCCACCTCTATGGGATATACGACAAAAATACAAGGGTTTAAAAAAGTTCATGTTTTAATATGAAATATAAATATTTCAAATTTCTAATATTTTTTTTATAATAGTGGACAGTACAAAGTTTTTATTGATATAGTTCGTTTATTTTAAACATAGTAAATAATACTTAAATTAAGTTTTTGATAGGTGCAGCGTATATATCGGAGTTACTCTATACTTTCTTAGAATCTTTACCTTTGTTAACGGAGATATCTCGATTTGCATAGACTTCTCGCCATTTAATGCAAACTGCTTCATTTTTTGGAAATGAAAATTTCATCAGAAGATTTTTCGTTTTCCGATAATAATTTATACAGCCTTTTACTGTACATTTCATTTTAATCTGTGATCTGCACAAAATACACTTTATAAACATACGTGCTCGCAGCCATGATTTGCGACTATGGCTGTGTTTGTTTCATCGCTAATAATGCTTTAAGTGTCGTTCGAAATTCTTGGTTTGAAATAAATTATGGGAAAAATACTTTTGAAAAAATAATATTTTTCACAACCTAGAAAGCTAGCTAACTAATAAAAAATATTCATTAAATACATTTTTGAAATCTATTTTTTATTTGATATTTTAATCTTTAAGCACTAAGATAAAATAACGATACTTTTATTGAGATTGGTCTCTGAGACATTGATTTAAAAAAAAACTGGAATAAAAACAGCAACTTTATAAATCTATCTATAATTACAACATACAACAATATGTACAGCAAGCAGTATTAAGACTGCGTGCATACTGTTGTATGCTGTAATTATTATCATTTTCGTTGGTAATAACACAGCAATACATCATCACGTTATCATGGACAATTTATATATGTAAGCTTTTGAAAAGAGACCCAATAATCTTATATGATGGCAAATTATAATTGTTAACTGATACGTTGTAATAAGATAGGATTCATTCCTGGAATGACATCATGGACAGGTTTAAGACAAGATCCTATAATTTCTTGCAATCATATCAAGGTTTTCGGATTGCACACGTTGTTGCTTCAGGATTAAGGTTTTTAATATTATAAGCGCTAAACTTTTCTGGAATTTTTTAGTATGTCATTGTAATTGTTTTAATGTAGACTGTATTTGTAACATTGAAAATGATCGGATAGAAGGGCGAAATATCTATATTTTGATTAATTAAATATAAGTTTAGTAATTTATAACAATAGCGAAGAATATTTTGTTTGTGTTCTGAGTCCTTTAACTGATTATTTTAATCTAGCATTGAATTACTTTTTATTTTTTTTTATTCAAACAAAGATATTATTGCAATTAGATTGATAGATGCCTTAAATTATGAGACTAGAGTCTTGTCAGTTCCAATAAAAATTGACGTGAAAAACGCTCGTTACAATGATAATTATATGCAGATTAAATAAATTCATTCTTTGACAGATTATATTTAATGTGTCCATAATTTGAAAAGAATGGTTAAGTGCTCGAATGCATAATTTCCAGATATTCTAACAAATAAAATAATTTCTTTCATTATTATATGATGGTTAAGAAAAGCGTAACAAATTCTTATATTACATACTTGCATCGAAAATTTGTTTATTATTTTTAATATTTGTTTTGTGTTTAATATTTTTTGTATTTATTAAAGTGTATTGCAAGGAGCGCTATAAGTATACTGGAAAATAATATATTCGAATTTATCATGAAACGATGACGTAACTTGATAACAATTCTGATTGGTCGCTGGACTGTCACGTGATTATATCCTGCGCATAGGCATATCCTTGTCTTTATATCATGGTACACAACTCACTGCATGAAACCGAGTGCCAGGAGTCTAGTTCAAACTAAGTGTTAACAATTAGTACAATTAATAGTTACAAAGTTTGGAAGTTTTCTAATAAGAACATTAATAATATGTAATACTAATGTCAATTTTTTTTTATATCCGCTGTATTAGGTCCTTCTACTAAATATTAATAATAAATGGATTCGACAAAATTTATATGCGCGTTCATATGTTGTGTGTAATAATATAAAATTTTAAATTTTATAGATAACTCTGTTATAGTTTAAAAATAATTAAATTCAGTTATTGTAAGGAAATACAAATTCTTTGATACTGAATTCTAGAGATAAGTGTAAACGAACAATGCATTTACAACATTATAAATTGCTACTGTATTATAACGTAGAAACAATTGTTGAATGTACATAAAAAAATTATCTTAGATTAAACAAATATATTGATTGTTAAGTATGTCTATTAATTGTAACACAGGTAGGTATTCGCGTTCAGCAAACTCAACTGTTGCGGAGTGGATCTGTGAGCGCTCGCTGCTATTAGTTTATTCTTCTAGATCATCCCATAGAAGCATGTGCTTGTGGATCCGTTCCGCAACAATTGAGTCCGCTGAATGCGCTCATTGATTATAATGTAAATAGATAATGTAGATAGGAATTGTTTTGTTACCAGTATTTCATATTGTGAAAATATAAAATTTGATTTATATTAATATCTTGCAAGAAATCTGCTCTAGATTTCATTAATAAAATATTTGCTCTCTTACATCGCTGTTCTAATTCTTGATTTATAATATGAACAATTACAAGTAATAAATTAATGAGATCTTGAAATTCAATAATGAATAGAAATTATTTGAAGTGGAAAGAAGCAAGAACAAATGAAAGTAATACAAGAAAACGACGCATTTTTAATTAAAAATTAATACATTATTAACGCAACATATTAATAAATTATGTTTAAATTAATACTGTCGAGTTTGTTGTGCGTTTCGACTTACTTCAAGCCATCTTCATTATCTCCTATCTACAAACGATAGTTCTTTTCATTTATGGACATTGTTGAAAAGATGACAGTTTATATTTTAATTTGAATGTAATTTACTAATTAATTAATATTGTTAATAGTGCATTAATTTCCGCATCGTTTTCTTATATTGCTCTCATTTGTCCCCCGCCCTCTGCATATGAATAACTTTGATTGGTTATATGAACATATTTAATAACTTTATAAAATTTTTTATAAAACTAATTTTGCAATATTTTATATGCAATAATTTAATAATTACAATTGTAAGAAATGTAAGTGTTTTTAAATCAATGTTTTCAAAGAAACTAAAATAAATTGTTATTTTGGATATTAAGCTCCGTGTTCATTTAATAAATCAAAGATTTAGAAAATTATCTGTACAATTTATATAAGAAATTGATCACATGATCGCGTACCAGTTCCATGACGAAGATCATCCTGCGCCTTATAAAATTCTGTAAGCTCCCTGCCAGAGCACAATGGAGTGTCAACTTGAGTGGTACTATTAAACAGTGAATAGTCTACCTCATAACCTTGTCGTTCCTTTGAATAGCTTACAATGGGATCGAAACGATGGCCCCATAGAATCTCTTGCGGAAGATAGCTAGACCTTGCTTGAGTAGTTTGTCCAGTAGATTCGATAGTACCTTCTAAGATTAGAACAATTTCGAAACGTTCAGTTAACATATCTTCAGCGGACATATTGAAGAAGGGCGAAGATTCGTTGATCCGATGAATGATGGTGGCTGGCCAAATAAAAAATAGATCGTCATTTTCACCATCAGTACCTACTACCAGTTCATGCTGATGTTGAAACAGAATTTCACCCTCTTTGGTTATTTTATTGCGAATCATTTGTGCGCGTATACTTGCGCCAATTATGTGACTTTTCCTCATATCACCCACTCGAAACATGAGACAAAGCTCACCATCTCGTTGACAAATCACAGCATTTCGTGAAAATAACAAAGTCTGGGTACGTTGTTTTGGCCTGGTCATTTTAGCGAATACGATGCCCACCTGCAATTAATTCTTTAATTAAATTTAATTTTTTACGATTCGACGTTTTATATGTAAGAGCTTAACATTCTTCATACCATGAAAGCTTGGATCATGACACCAGCGATACTCTGAAGGCACATAATAAATATAGCTTCAGGGCATTCTTCGGTAGTAGAGCGGCTGCCATATCCAATAGTATGCTGAGTTTCGATACTAAAGAGGAAACAACTAGTGAAGCTGAAAATATTGTAAACGCACGGTGTCCAGTTGTTTTCTACTTGAAAAGGCGGCAAATGATGCTCTTCGAAGTCACCGTGAGTGAAGGCTATTAGCCACCAAATCACTGCAAAACCCAGCCAAGATAAAAGAAAGCTTAAGATAAAACATAATAGTGTCCAACGCCACTGTGTATCCACTAAAGTTGTGAAGATGTCTTGAAGAAAACGCAATGATCGCCGGGAGATGCGTGATTGTAACACATTGCAATCGCCATTTTTCAGAACGGCGCGACGACGCAACTTCCGCGTCGGTCCAGCCCGGTATCGACTCCTAAAATATAGATATATGTTTTTCATTAAAATACATTAGAGGAGTAAATTATTTTCTAACGATTTACGGAATTTGTTTTAATATTAAATGATCATTTTTTTCGACAATTTAATTTACTTATTTGATAAAATAAAATTCTCAGACCTATCATTGTCGATTTAATATTGATTTGATATGAATTATACACTACTCAACAAAAAATAAGGAACACGCTCCAAATTGCACAATTTTGCAGAAATTCGGTGAAAACGAAGATCAAATTGTTATATTCCTTAAAATTACATACATTCAACAGTCTGTAGCTCCAAAAATTTTTTTCTAAAAAAATTTATATAATATTTTTACAAAAAAGAACAATTTGACAAAATACTTTCTTAACAATTTTCTTACGATTTTTCTTGACCGAATTATGATCATATCTTTGAAACTAAACCTGTATTTCTTATAACCAACGTTGAAATTCGGCAAAACGCAAAAACTCACCAATTTCACAGTATTAAATTTAAAACGATCAAAAGCATCTTAATATACAAACATCGAATTTCAAAATACTTTTTAAAATCTTTACTGTAATTTTTCGTCGAATTTTAACGTTGATTATAAAAAATACATGCAGGTTTAGCTTCAAAGTGGCATAATTCAGTCAAGAAAAATTGTAAAAAAATTTTTAAGATGGCATTTTGTAGACAAAACTATTCTTTTTTGTAAAAAGTATTAAACTTTTTGAGAAAAAATTTTTTATCGAGCTATAGACTATTGAATGTACGTAATATTGAAGAACATAACAATGTAATTTGATTTTGTTAGAGATACAGATTTGTAAACATAAAAATTGTTTGAAAATTGACCAAAAGCATGTTAAAGTATAAGTTTTAAGGTTTAAAATATTACTATTTATTTTTACTTATTTATTATTACTTTTTTTTTCAGAGCTGCCAAAGGGATATCATCGTCATGATTCATTGTTAACGTCAACGTTTCGTAAACCTTGCCTTTACTTCATCTGGGTGAAAAGCGCACTCCTCGCCTCGATAGTGAACAGTAAGATTCATGAAATATTGGCATCAGCGATGAATCATAGCAACCAATAATACGATAATTGGCCGCAAACCCTTTGACACCTCTGAAAAAAATATCCATGAAAGCTTAAAATATAATTTTTGACGTTTCAAAGTTCTTTTGTTGTGTGATCCCTGCGCGCGCAATAAATAAGGAAATTGTAAATTTAACAACATTTTCCATGACTTAAGAATAACCGAATTCTATCTTCCCAGCCCTTTCGTATCCCTTACCTCTCCCGACAATGCTGTCGGAATTTGATCAACTCAAAGGCAAAAAATATGTTATAGACTATAGACTAAATATAACCAATAAATGTTTAAAGTAATACTTGTGTAAAATGATTCTTTTACGAATATGTTATAATTTTAAATATAAGTAATGATATAAATATTTTCCCCGACTGTCCAATGGGGAGAAAATATTTTTTAACATTTTGAACGTTTTTTAAACGTTTATTATTTATTAATTTCACATTTCATGATTCGTTTTCAAAACAACATTTATTTAACGTTTATTTAATGTTTTTTAAACGTTTATTTGTAATTAATTTTACATTTTATAATTCATTTTCAAAATAACATTTTTTAAACGTTTATTTAACATTTATTAAATGTTAATTTTACTGTGTATGTAAATGTTAATTTTTTGTTTGAAATAATGTTTCAAAAAAATATTTTTTAAACTTAACGTTCATGAAATGAATTTTGTTTTACATTAATTTTTTATTTCAAATAAACATGAAAAAAACATTTTTTAAATGTTTATTTAAAGTTAATTAAATTCGTTTTACATTAATTACTTATTTGAAACAGTATTTTGAAGAAATATTTTTTAAATGCTTATTTAACATTTATTAAATGTGTTTTTTACATCAAAATTGTTAATTAAGATAATGACTTGAAGAAACATTTTCTAAACATTTATTTCATGTTGGACCATTATGTCCCAATGGAGAGGAAACGTTTTTTAAACGTTTATTTTTCATTAATTTTACATTTCATGATTCGTTTTCAGGATAACATTTATTTAATGTTTATTACATGTTTTTTAAACGTTTATTCGTAATGAATTTTACCTTTTATGATTCGTTTTCAAAATAAGATTTTTTTAACGTTTATTTAACGTTTATTAAATGTTCGTTATACATTAATTTTTTGTTTGACATAATGATTCAATGGAATATTTTTAAACATATATTTGACGTTTATTAAATGTTCGTTTTACATTAAATTTTCGTTTGAAATAATGTTTCAAAGGAACATTTTTTTAAACGTTTGTTTGACATTTATTAAATGTTTGTTTGACGTTATTTATTTATTTAAAATATGTTAAAAAACATTTATTTAATGTTTATTTGACGTTTAATATAAAGATTTAAAAAATTTGATTATTTTCTAAAATTCAAATTAATTGTTGATATTCGTGTACCACTTATGTACTACAGACAATACACATTGTACTAACGCTAGCGCCGCCTATTAGCGTACTGCGCTGGCTTCTCTAGTCGTGTCTGTCTGGCCACGACGCTTGTAACGGACACATCGATATCCTAAATATACGATTTGTTTTTCTGCACTCTCCTTGTTCTTTTCTTCGTGCCTTCGCCTCGCCTTAGTCTCGTCAATAGGTTATGGGCCCAGGACGACGCGCTTATTAAGTGCAACGCGAACGCGAAGTGTGTGGGTGACCAATAAAAGTTATAACCGACTTTTTTGAGGACAACACGAACGCGGAACAAGATGGCGTCGCAACACACGGTCCGCATCGAGCCGCTCGGAAAGGATAACTTCGACACGTGGCGTATTCAAATGGAGGCCCTGCTCGTTAAGAGCGATTCATGGTCCGTCGTGAGCGGAGAATCGGTAAAGCCCGAAGCCGCCGCGGAAGGTGCAAGCGCCGCTGCCACCGCCGCCGCCGCTGCAGCCAGAACAGCATGGGAGAGAACCGACAGAACCGCGAAGTCCGACATCATCCTGGCGATCAGTCCGTCCGAGCTGAAACTCATGAAGGGATGCGAAACATCACACGCCTTATGACAAAGACTACAGGCGACTTATCAGTCGGCAGGACCTGCGCGAAAGGCGTCGCTGCTCAAGAAATTAACACTTCATCGAATGACCGACGGAGAAGATGTTCGTGATCACCTGCGCGGATTTTTCGACACCGTCGACAAATTGGGAGAGATGGAAGTCGAGATAAACCCAGATTTACTAACCATCATGCTACTGTACAGCCTTCCGCCGGCGTTCGAAAACTTCAGGTGCGCAATCGAGTCGCGCGACGCGTTACCGACACCGGAGGCATTGCGCATAAAGATAATCGAAGAGGCCGACGCGCGTAGAAGCGATTTATGTCCCGGTTCCCTAACCCCGAACGCTCTTGCCGCGAGGACGACGCGCTCGAAAAAGGGACAGCCCGGTCAGTCGAAATCGAAGACAAAACGGGACGAACAACGCGATCCGAAAAGTGTCGATTCTAGCCGAATAAGGTGCTTTCGATGTAAGCGTTTCGGACATAAAGCGATCGAGTGTGGAAAATCGCGCGGGAACGACGAAGCACCGCGAAAAGTCGAGGATTTGAGCATGTATGCGTCGTCGGATTTTTCGCCACCGCAGAACGCCTTCGAAATCGAAAGCGCGCCGGAACGCGAAAAGTGGTGCCTCGATAGCGGCTGCTCCTCCCACTTGTGTAGAGACACGCGCGATTTTTCGGAAATCTCGAACGTCGCAAATGGAACATTGAATCTCGCGACGAAAGCGTCCGCGGAAATAAAGGCTCGAGGAACTGTTTTGTTTACGGGCGACGTCAACGGTATAACGAAGCGAGTGAGCGTGAAAGACACGCTGCACGTCCCGGAATTAAGGACGAACTTGCTCTCCGTCGGAAAAATTACCGACCGCGGATATAAGGTAATCTTCGATAAATTCGCCGCCGAAATTGTGGACAAAAGAAATCGTGAGACGGTCCTGATTGCGGATCGAAAGGATGGACTTTATTATATTCGCGAGTCAAAGTCCGAGTGTTGCGCGGCGACTGAGAAAAAGGAGAGTCGAGCTTTGAAAACCTGGCATCAAAGGATGGGCCATTTAAATGTACGCGATCTCGTGAAGTATGTTCGGGCAGGCGACGTTCGCGGTATCAAACTAGACGACGCGACAAGCGATTTAGCGTGCGAGGTTTGCGCTCGCGGAAAGATGACGCGCGCTCCCTTTCCGAAAAGGACGGAACGAAAAACCGAGTTACTGGAAATTGTACACAGCGACGTTTGCGGCCCTATGCGAACTGAGTCCATCGGTCGAGGAAGATACTTTATAGTTTTTATCGATGACCACTCGAAGTGGTGCGAGGTCCGCGTGATACGAGAGAAAAGTCAAGCGTTAGAAGTCTTTAAGGAGTTTAAAGCGTATGCCGAAAGGCAGACCGGAAAACGAATAAAGTATCTGCAAAGCGACAACGGGAGAGAATACTGTAATTCCGAGTTCGACGCGTTTTTAAGAGAACACGGTATCGGTCGGCGACTCACGACAACTTATACGCCGGAACAAAACGGCGTGTCCGAGCGTCGAAATCGAACGTTAGTCGAAATGGCTCGCTGTCTACTTATACAGTCGCAACTCCCGCCTTCCTTCTGGGCCGAGGCCGTCAACACCTCGAATTACATTCGTAATAGATGTCCGTCAAGCAGCCTGAACGGAAGGACCCCATTCGAAGCTTGGACTGGGAAACTACCGGATGTAAGCCATTTCCGAAGTTTCGGTCAAAAGGTATATGTCTTAAATCGTGACCCCAAAAAGGGAAAATTTGACGATAGATCAAAGAAGGGCATTTTCCTCGGTTATTCGGACGTGTCGAAGGGTTATCGAGTGTGGATATCCGGCGAGCGGCGGGTGGATGTCTCCCGTGACGTCAAGTTTTTGGACTTCTCTGAGGATGCAATCGCGGATAAGTTCGAGGATTTTTACGACGATAAAAGGCAGACTACCAACGAAAATGAGCTAGGCATCGAAATCGAACTATGCCCCGATGAGGCAAAGATAGACATCCGTGAAGGAGACGCACTTTCCGAAGAGGAAGAAGAAATCGACAATCCCGGCGAGAATCGACCCGGGAGAGGGCCAGGTAGACCCCGCATCGTGAGGACCGGATTGAGGGGAAGACCGAAGAAGGCACATCATTCGGCACGTCTCGCTGACGAAGAATGTGCGAACCTCGCCGAAATTCCGACGAACATGGCCATGAGTGGACCCGAGAAAGATCTCTGGATAAGTGCCATGAAGTCCGAATTGGAAGCTGTTTTGATGAACGGAACTTGGGTGATTGTAGAACGCCCGGAAAATCAGCAGACAATAGGTAGCCGATTCGTTCTTCGCAACAAGTTTAGAAGCGATGGAACCTTAGAGAAGAAGAAGGCCCGCCTCGTCGCGAGAGGATTTTCACAGCGACCTGGCGTTGACTTCGGCGACACTTTCGCTCCCGTGGCTCGTATCGGATCCATTCGATTGGTGGCTTCCCTCGCGGCTAAACTAGGTCTCGAGTTACGTCAATTCGACATAACCACCGCGTACCTAAATGGAAATCTAACTGAGGATGTGTACATGGAGCCCCCAAAGCATATCAAGGAGGTGCTTGAGGAGATTGTTAGCTCTAGCGGAACGTCAAGGTTGCGTAGCGTTGCGTCAAGGACTCTCGAGCAACTCCAACTCGACAATAAAGTGTTCCTTCTCCAAAAGGCCCTATACGGTCTTCGTCAGGCCGGAAGATGCTGGAGCGAGAGGTTACGAGCAGTTCTTTGCAAGTTTGGACTGACTCAGTCAGCATGTGATCCGTGTGTGTTCTATATTAGAGAACAAGAAAATCTCGTCATCGTCGTTGTATACGTCGACGACATTATCGTGGCGGCAAGAAGGGACTGCGACGCAGCGAGTCGGCTTTACGCTCATCTGTCCCAAGAATTCGAAGTCAAGGATCTTGGTCTCACGACATACTGCCTGGGCATTGAATTTTCACAGGTAGGAGGAAAGATCACGATGAATCAGCGAGGATACATCGACGATTTGTTGAATCGTTTCGGAATGATCGATTCGAAACCCGTCACGACTCCCATAAGTCAGGGAGCGAAGTTAGCTCGAAACGAGGCAATTGATTCGACACGGGTTAAGGAACCGTACAGAGAGCTCGTGGGCGCACTCATGTACCTGTCTGTGTGTACCAGGCCTGACATTGCGCATGCAGCGAGCTACCTGAGCCAGTTCAATAACTGCCACGGCTCCGATCATTGGACAGCAGCAAAAAGAGTGCTGAGATACCTGAAGGGCACTCGAGATGTTGGGCTCGTTTACGGAAAAACCTCGGATCCGTTAACGGGTTACGTTGATGCCGACTGGGCAAATTGTGAAATCGACCGGAAGTCCTACACGGGCTTCGTTTTCATTCTCGCCGGAAGCCCAATATCGTGGGAATCACGCAAGCAAAGGACGGTCGCCTTGTCCTCGATGGAGGCCGAGTACATGGCGATCAGCGACGCCACAAAAGAAGCTGTACATCTTCGGAGCTTTATACTGGAACTCAGTCCTGGCAGCAGCGGCAAGATTACCTTGTACAGCGACAATATCGGCGCCATTAAACTGGCCGAAAATCCAGTTTTCCATAATCGGTCGAAGCACATTGACGTGCGACACCACTTTGTGCGCGGTGTAGTCGACAGCGGCGAAATAGAACTTTCGTATAAATCCACGGAAGACATGGCTGCAGATATTCTGACGAAAGGACTGCCGGGTCCCAAGCATCGAAAATGCGTTAGATCATTAGGCTTAAGTTGCGATTGCGTGCGTACTGATTAGTTCAAAATTGTATTGAGGGGAAGTGTTGATATTCGTGTACCACTTACTACAGACAATACACATTGTACTAACGCTAGCGCCGCCTATTACCGTACTGCGCTGGCTTCTCTAGTCGTGTCTGTCTGGCCACGACGCTTGTAACGGACACATCGATATCCTAAATATACGATTTGTTTTTCTGCACTCTCCTTGTTCTTTTCTTCGTGCCTTCGCCTCGCCTTAGTCTCGTCAATATTAATAAAAAACGATCGGAATAAAAAAATAAACATAGAAAGAAATTAACTCAAAAGCATAGAAAAGAAATTAACTCAATATAACATCGAAAAGATAAAGGGCATACACCATGAACGCTAGAAATCGTCAGCGATTGATTATATTTGATTACAAAACATTATAATTTAATTTCACATAATTAAATACATAAACGTTTCGGTCTTATATTAGATCATTTTCAGTATATAATAATTACAAAATATTTACGCAAAACAATAATTCGTCTACGTGTATAGTCTTACGACATGTCTACTTGTAACATGTAATCGATCGTTATTTAACAATTGAATTTATTCTTAATTAGCAAGTAATTGATGTTAGTCCGAACAGATCAAAATTATCAATATTCAAAGGCAATCATCTTTTTATTACAAGAATTCAGGTCCTATTGTTCCTATTTAGTTGTTACATTGAACGAAAAATTTCCAAATTCTAGAGATTACAATATTCTTTGGTTAATTAAATGTCTTCAAATCTTGTTTCGAGTTATAAAATATAAAAATTTTTTAGTACCTGTGTTACAGTCAACTATATGGAACGATATGAGAGTGGATGACTTGTTGTAATAAAGTACATTATGATACACAACTATATATACCTAACAAAAAGGAAAGTAAAAACGCGAATCAAAGAATATAAAGCGAATATAAAAAAATCAAAAGATTCTCTGACCGTATTATCACAGCATCAGATCGATTGTTGTCAAAATAAATGATAAGAAATTGGCAAAACATTGTAACGAATACTTTATTATAAAGCGAAAGGGTTAATCATATATCTTTCTCATTAACGTATAATAGCAAAAATGATTTCAAAACGTGATAGTTGATGAGATATAGTTTACGATTTTACGTACCGCGTTCATAGATGTGATCCGCAAAGACTCAGCGTGGTCTCGGGCGTTAGGTGCGAGATCAGAATGTTGAAGATCCTACGTTCGATCCTGCTTTTTCCTTTTTTTTATAATTTCTTTTTAAATAAATAACGTTGTTAATAAACGTATTACTCCAAATATATTTTTATAAAATTATAGAAATTATGTGTGTTCAGTGTGCTCAGAATTAGTTGCACATTTCGAGCCAATTTCTGAAGTGCTGTCTACCCCTGTTTTCCCTTACAACCGCTCAACGCTCGACGGCTGAACCGCTGGATCGCGCGCGGACGTGCATCTCAGGAGTGTCACAGTATAAGAAACATGCTGTGACCATACCTTCCAACATGAAAATTATCATGATAACATGACAACATTTAAGCATGAAAATTATCATGAAAATATTTTCCTTCCTACTATAATTGTTATTTTCTTAATAATAGTGATTGAACATCATATTAATAAGTAAATACATTTTACTGAATATAATGTACTTTTAAAATATTACTTTATTATTTTTATGATACATTCGGTTTTCTTTCAAAGAGCTACTGACCACGCTTATGTGTCACAGAATGTAATATCTTTTAATATAGAATACTGATAATATCAATTTAAGGCTAATAAGAGCGATACAGAACGAGATGCGTAATTTTAAACTGGAATGATGACTTAATTCCAATAACTCCGCGATGTCTTCTTTATTCAACATGTGAATAAAGAAGGCACATTGAATAAAGAAGACATCACAGGAAACTAAGGAAAGTAAAGAATTGATAATTTGCTGGAAGGTATAGTCGCAGCATATTTCTTTATGCAATGCTCCTGAGATGCACATTCGCGCGCGATCCGGTACGGCTCAGCCATCGAGCGGCGGCGGCGGAGGAAAAGAAGGCGACGCTTCAAAAGTCGACCCAAAATTTAACATGTACTCCAATAACTATAGGAAGAATATCGAATCACTTCAATAGATAAATAAAAAATTATTTGTATATTACATACGAAGATATATATAAAGGCTTTTTAATTTGTTAATTATAAAATTATATTGACATCATCCTTATAATTATATTAATCATCGCACTTTTGCGATTTGATTGATTATCAGAATTTTCATTCGGATGATAGTTATAAAAAACACATTTCACAGAAAGTATTGATCGACATCAAACGTAACATTATTACAGAAACATGATTTCTTTTCGGATTTTTTCTAAAGGTAAACAGATCTCATTTACATATAAAAATACTGGTTTTTTATCTATTCGACGCATACTACGTCGAATTATTTTTTGCTACAATTGTCGATTTAAAACTTTTAGAAATACACATATAATTTCAATAATTAAATAAAAATATATTTAACCTGTAATATGTGTTTATTAACAATGTCATTTATTTTTAAAAAAAATTACGAAAAAAGAAAAAAGGAATTGATCGTGGGATCTCTAACATTCAGATCTCGCGTGAGATCACATCGAGGTCTTGCAAATCACTTCTATGAACGTGGTATATAACGCTTATGGAAAATTATGAAAATGTCAATATCTCGCAAATTATCGTGTTTTGAAATTATTTTTGCTATTATACATAAATTGGAGGGATATAGGATTAGTATAATATATTAAAACTTATACGTTATCTATAATGTTCCTTCTCTTCTTAATTGTACATATTGAGCGGCCGAAATTTCCCAGAAAGCATTTTCGATCGCTAGAAACAANGTATCGTGCAAAGTAAATTATTCGAAAGATCTCGAGCGAGAGCAATCACGCCGCTGGCAATAACAACCCCGTGCACGAAGAGGGTAGGAGGAGGGCGGGAGAGGGAGGGAGGGAAGGGAGGGGGAGAGGGAGAGGGGGGCTCTGAAGGATAGACTCACTGTTTCACTCGACGAGCCCAACTCGACGGAGCCTCACCGATTACAATCGGAGCTTCTATCCTTTTTTGTTTTTTCTCTGTCTCACTCTGTCGAACTTTTGTTTCAATAATTCGTTCTACAATTCAAGAATATGACTTCTATCGATTCTAGTTTGGCATTATCGCCGATGCGAGAAGGACGCACGATTCCTTTTCTAAACAACGATCTTGATATATATTTCTATATACAAAAATATATTATTATAGCGTTTCCAGCCAATAATATATTGCTGGTTTATATTATACATTGATCCATTTCTGTAGTTGAATAGCGGTTCTTCGCGCGCGATAAGAGGAATAGCGCTTCTTTTTAAGTCGACATTTCGACATCCGAGTCGAGTCAAAAATATGTTGTATACAATAATTTCAGACCTTGTACATTTAAAATAAGTAGCTGACGATTTACAGAAAATCTCAAAAAACAATACTATGCTTGCAGAAACGAGTTATGAGCTTTAGTATAAGAGCAATGAGTATTCGAAAATTTCATTTATATGCTACGTCTGTTACGGGATTGCCACTTGTTCCGACATCCGAGCAGAATCGAAGCTCAGCCGAAACATGCATCGCGTTCCGAGCCCTGATATATATTGTATATATATATATATATATATATATATATATATGTAAATAATTAAGTAAATAAAGTTTAGACATGTATTGTATATATGTAAACACGCACGCACGCATACACGTACGTACACGCATACATACGCACACGCGTGTGTATCTATACTATTATATACACAGACACAAATATATATATATATATATATACATACATACATATACGTATATATATGTTATTTTATATATATGCATCGATAATACTAAATAAAATATATGTAAAAGACAGAGCAGTGCAATTAAAATAATTATCTTCATTTGTATTCATATGTAAATAATATGGTACGTTTCTTGTTTATGAAGAAATTATTTCAACAAAATTGAAATAACTAATATCATATTTATTTTATTATTTTTCCTCTCAATAGAAAAAACTTTGACCAGAGTACGTAAGAACGTTTATTGATATGGTCGATAATTCAGATCATTTCTATGATTCAGCGACTTTTCATGCCAGCGCCCCTGTCGGAATATCGCGGAACTAAAGTACTGCTCGGTTTCATGGCTTCACGTCAATTTTACTCGTAATATACAAACGAAATTTTCGGAGACTCTTTTCTCTTATACTAAAACCTCTACCTCGTTTCTAAAAGCATAGGATTGTTCTTTGAAGAAGTTTTCTGCAATTTGCCAGCTACTTTTTATGAATGTGCAAGATCTGAAACTCTATATGCAGCACATATTGTGAAGTGTTGTCTTCAAAAGCCGATAACAAAACTCTAAGTCTTCAATTTTTTTTCGTTTTTCGTATTCAATTGTGGTGAATTGCGTTGTTGTCGATACTTTAATTGTGGAGAAAGATTTTTCAATCCATAAACACAATTAAGAGAAAAGAGTCTTTAATAATTAATGATAAAACAGGACACTCCAGCATTTCCTTAAGTACTTTCCGAGTTATAAGGCTTGAAAGTTATAATATCACCGCTGGGTTGCGTTCCAAAATTCAACTCCGTCAACTCTAGTATCATTTTATGCTTGTTGTTCACCGAATGTTGAATAAAGATAAAGGATACTCGGAATTGACAGAGTCAAGTTTTGGAACGCACCCCTGAGAGAAAACGAAATAGTAGTGGCAATTATAAACAAGTTGACAACTTAGTTGACAACTTTTGCAATTTAAGTATCTGAAGTTTTACAAAGTAATAGCAACTAAAGTAATACTGAATATTGTTACATACGCGTAACGAATGGCGCACTCGTGAAACTCTTACAGACTCCTCTTATACAAGACTCGCTCACGGCAATAAATATTACACAACTTAGAGAAAGAGAACAAGTTTTTTATTGACAGATGTCAAAGATTCAGAACAAAGTCAAAGACAATAGAAACGTAAAACACAAAATCGTCAGGAAGAAGATCTTCTTCTGTCTTCACGAGCCATAACGGTCTGGCACTTGGATTCAGGGGAAATTCTAGCGCACAACAATATTATAAAAAATATAGTCACGGTAAACAATAATGTAGGTATTATTAATTGATAGTGAAATAGTGACTCAATTATATTAAGTTAGTTACTTGGACTTTATGCAAATAGATATAACAATTACATTTTTTCAGTTTTAGACAAAAATTTTTTTTTTGCAATAAAGTACTCTATATTATAGTAATTAGTTAATAATTGTTGAGGTAATTTTAAGGAATACATTCAAAACATTTTCTCTAAAGTCACTCAGCACGAGCAGTACGCGGCATTGTCACCAGAGGGACATAGTGGAATTCAGTTTCTTCTAAGAAGAAAACCACTCGCAGTTTGCAATACAAGGCGCAAGCATTGGATTCTTCGAATTTGAAAAATAAAGGAAAAATGCATACAAAAATTTTTAACTATGTATTATAAAATTTTAATAAGAACACAGATAGCCAAATCTGTGAAGAGCCAGATTTTGAGCAGAGTCTGCTATCAATTTCTGATAGCAGAAAGGCAACAAATTGTACACAGAGTTTGTACTGTCAGACAATGTTAGCAAACTGCTGTCAAAAATATGTCAAAGCCTGCTGACATACTATGCCAGCAAATTGGTGATAGAAACCCAACAGAGTCTGCTGTAATCTGACAGCAGATTGCGAGTAGAAACCGAGCAAGATCTACCATTTTTATACGGTCTTGTCAAAAAATGGATTTGATTCTCAGAAAAACGAAGAAAACATCCAGGAATCCTAAAGAATTGGCGTATGTAAATGGAATAGGCAAATCCCTTAGAGATTCTCAAGCCCTTTCGGAATGTGCTTTCTGATTCTCCAAATATTTTTTGGGCTATTTTAACTTTCTCATGTATATTTTAAAATATGAAACTAATCAATAATATTTTAGCAAAAAGACTGTATTGATTGTTTCCAGTTTTCACACCAGTATATATAAATATATAATTATGTATAATTATATATAACTGTTTATATAGGGTGTTTCTTAAGTAAGGTCCGGGTCGCATTGCGGGTGTAGAATGGGTCAAGGGGAACAAAAACGTCTTATACCATTTTGAGATATTACGTAAAAGCATTACGTAAAATATAGCAATTACGTAAAAGTGAGAATAAGAGGTACAACTTCCAATAGCTTTAGTTTTGACAAATGTTCAGGTCATAATCATGAATGATATTGAAGAGGTTTTAATCATCGGACACCTTGGGTAATGTTAACGCCGCATTCAGAGAAAAAAGTCGTATCAGTAACTATAAATTTGTAATTAAATAGCGCATCAATTATATATATTATATTATAAAATTCTAATAAGAATACTAAATTATATAAACTAAGAAAATATAATAACATTAAAACATAATAATCTGATTTCTTATAAGAAATTTTGCGTACATATATACAGGGTGTCTCTTAAGTAAGGTCCGGGCCGCATTGGGAGCGTGGAATGAGTCAAGAGAAACGAAAAAGTCTTATACTATTTTGAAATATCCGCTGTAGAATTAGATCCGCTTTTCGAATTAAAAAAGAAAACGTTTAAGCCAATGTGCGATGAAGCCGCGCGAATTCGTAGCACAGGCCATCGTGCTTCATTTCATAGCAACGACGTGCGCGCGCGTGTAGGGATGACGAAGCTATCCTTCTCTTCGCCCTCCCAGCGTGCCGTCGCTATGAAGTGAAGCGTGATGGGTCGTGCTACGAATTCGCGCGGCGCGGCTTCACCGCACATTGGCTTAGACGTTTTCTTTTTTAATTCAAAAACTATAGCGGATATTTCAAAATGGTATAAGACCTTTTCGTTTCCCTTGACTCATTCTACGCCTCCAATGCGGCACGGACCTTACTTAAGAGACATCCTGTATATATGTACGCAAAATTTCTTATAAGAAACCAGATCGATATCAGCAGATTCTGTTTGATTTCTGCTGCCGTCTGTTTGCATAGAATGTTAACAGGTTCTATCGGCAGAATAGGAACAGGATGCGACATCTTATAATTAGTTGCTAACAACAGTTGTGGCCAATCTGCTAATATCTTCTGATCAAATCTGCTACCAATCTGTCGATATCCTGCTAACATTTTGCTATTTGAGTAAAGTAAATAAACTAAGAAAATATAGTAATATTATTATTTACCATATGTTAATGTTATTATATTTTCTTAGTTTATATAATTTAGTATTCTTATTAGAATTTTATAATATAATATATATAATTGATGCGCTATTTACAAATTTATAGTTACTGATACAACTTTTTTCTCTGAATGCGATTAACATTACCCAAGGTGTCCGACTGACGATTAAAACCTCTTCAATATCATTCATGATTATGACCTGAATAACATTTGTCAAGACTAAGGCTATTGGAAGTTGTACCTCTTATTTTCACTTTTACGTAATTGCAATCTTTTCCCTTTCTTATGTTATTTCTTCATAATTTTTTTACACTATTATAACATTTAAAATGAGGATTTTTTTCAGTATGATGCGATTCTGGCAACGAGGAAATTTGATAATATTCTTGAGGCTTCCACGGGTGCTTTCTATATAAAGATTATGTATTTCACGGGTTTCTTCCGTGCCCAGATCTATTCTTGAAATGCCAATGTTTCGTGAACCTTGCACTTCATCAGGGCGAGGAGCAGCCTGATGAAGTATTGAGCTTCCCTATTGAGCTTCCTCCGGGTCATTCCTTTCTTATATTACCCTATTTGTTAGAGTGGAGGAGGGGGAAGAAGAGAATTGTGGGTGGGAGGAGGTGGGAGAAATCGGTCAGTCTTCAATAACTGGGAGAATGGTTTTCCATATTTTATTTATGTCGTAGCCATTATCTCTATTTAGATTGTTAGGGTGTTTTTGTATCTCTATGGTTTCTCTATACTTTCTTGGAAAATATGATGTAATGTTGGCTATTGTGATCATTTTGTTAAACAGTATTTGATATACTGATTCGATATTGTGTTCTGATAATGTTGACGTGTTCTAGCCTGACATCACGTTGGTGTTCTTTTATCCGTAGGTTCTCTCAGTTTCTCCAATGTATATTTGCACGCAGGAACAAGGTATTTTGTATACTTCTGCGGAGCTGAGTGGAAGTCTTTGATCTTTAGGATTTCTTAAGATTTGTCTTATCTTTTTCAATGATTTAAAGAGTTATAATTTGGATATTGCGTTTGTTTAATATCCTGCCAATCCAATCTGTTGTTCCTTTGACATATGGGAGAATGGATAAGATCCTTTCGTCTGATTGTGTGTTAAAAACCTGTCTTGTTTGCATGTTTATTGATTGTTTTGATTATGTCTTTTTTGTCGTGTCCGTTTTTCTGTAAGTTTCTAATTTTAAGTGATTGAGTTCCGTCTGTAGATGTTCTTTGTCAGAGGTGGTGAAAACTCTATGTACTATGTACTCTAAAACGCTGCAGAGATAATAATAACATCCCAAAGTTCCTACAACTCAAGGACCATCTAAGAACTCACAAATCCAAAAACATCCTTCATAAAACCAGTCTCATCCTCATAAAAAAACGCATCCACTTCACTAAATTACAAATAGTCCAGATTTCCCATAAAACCTTTAAACTTCATTTGTTCCTATCCGCGTTACGGCATGATATCTAGCAAATCCTAAATCGTAATACATACGAACGAGTCATGAAAATTCACAATCCTCTGAAAGACAGAAACAGAAATAAATAAACCTTGTCTCTCACAAAAATCCACAACCCTCTCTACTTAAGGTCAAGAACCTATCTAACAAAAACCTGTCTCAAGACACTATATCTGCGCTTGCCAAAGGCCCTACTAACTTCGCAGTGACACCTAGAAAGATTCCAAAGGAAGAGATTATCAGCCAAATAGAATCAACAATCTACCGACTCCTCTCAGAACAAGCAGATAATATCCGCAGACAGGTAACCAATATCCTTTCCAAAGCCAAACCACCTCCAAACATCACTAGACAAGAGCGATTGGCCCTCCAAGACCTGAACAGAGACACGACAGACATCATCGTGCTTCCAGTCGACAAAGGGAACACGACAGTAGTCATGAATACATCAGACTATAAGAATAAGATAAAGATAAAGAACCTTCTCTCGGATAAAGCTTGACATAAAAAGCTTGACAAAGATCCAACTAATACAATCGCGCAGAATACTAAGATCCTAGTAGAAAAAAGCAATATTCCCAGTAAAATCAAATCAACATTAAAGCCTACAAATCCTCTCTCATTAAAAAAATACGAACTACCAAAAGTACACAAACCAAACATCTCCCTCAAACCGATTGTTAGCGCCATACATTCCCTAACATACAACTTATCCTGCTTCCTAGCACAAACGCTACAACTCCTCATTGGAAAATCCGAATCACACATAACTAACTCAACGAATTTCATACGAAAGATCCAAAAAATCCGACTACGTCCCATAGACTTGCTTGTAAGTTTCGACGTAGAATCACTTTTCACACAAGCCCCAATAAAAGACACATTAACATAATAAAGGCCTCACATAATGAAGTCGCCTCCGACTTCATCCCTCTAATAGAGCACTGATTAACAACCACTTACTTCTCCTATAACAATCAATTTTATGAACTTCAGCGGCAATGGGCTCTCCTATTTCTTTTATAATCACCAACATCTTCATGGAGCGTTTTGAAAAAGAGGCCCTCAAAAACACTCAAAAAACCAGAAATTTCCGTTATGTAGACGACACATTCGTAATATGAAGATACGGCAGGGCCGAACTCCATAAATTCCTTAATATTCTCAACAATTAACATTCAAATATCCACTTCTCTATATACACATAGAGGAAAATGGAAAACTCTCCATCCTAGATGTTCTTGTCTCTAAAAAAACTGACGGTACTTTAGACCATCAAGTGTACAGAAAACCAACATACACAGATAGATACCTGCATGCCGAGTCGAATCACTACTCAGCACAAAAACAGTCTACAATCAATTCACTTATATATAGAGCTTTCACCATCTCTGACAAAGAACATCTACAGACGGAACTCAATCACCTAAAATTAGCCTTACAGAAAAACGGACATGACAAAAAAGACATAATCAAAACAATCAATAAACATGCAAACAAGACAACGGTCTCTAACACATAATCAAACGAAAGGATCTTATCCATTTTCTCATATGCCAAAGGAACAACAGATCGGATAGACAGGATATTAAATAAATATCCGAACACAATCTGAACTATTTTCGAATCACCTACAAAGATACGACAAATCTTAAGAAATCCTAAAAATCAAAGATCTCCACTCAGCTTTGCAAGAATATACAAAATACCTTGTTCCTGCGAGCAAGTATACGTTGGAGAAACCAGGAGAATGATTAATCTACAGACAAAAGAATACCAACGTGATGTCAGGCTAAAACACGCAACGCAGTCGGAATCAGAACATAACATCGAAACAGGACATCAAATACTGTTTGACAAAACGACTACAATAGCCAAAATTACATCATACTTTCCTAAAAAAGTATAGAGAAGCCATAGAGATATAAAAACACCCTAACAATCTAAATAGAGATAATGACTACAATATAAATAAAATATGGAAGATCATTCTCCCGGTTATTGAAGACCGACCAATTTTCCCCATCCACAATTCTCTTTTTCTCCCCCTCCCATCACTCCAACAAGCAGCGTAATATAAAAAGAAACGGCCCGGAAGAACAGCTCAGTATCGGGCTCCTCACTCTGACGATGTGGACTGTAAGATTCACGAAATATTGGCATTCCAAGAATGGATCTGGACGCGCGAAACGTATAATCTTTACATGGGAAGCATCCGTGGAAGTTTCAAGAATATTATAAAATACTTTTTATACTATTGGTGTTTTGATATCTATACCTTAATAGATTTATATGCAGAATAATTAAGACGATCCAACTATGTAAAAAATTGTACAATTTCATTTTATGAATTGGGAGATGATCTTGATATCTTGTTGACGTCTCTGTTTAAAAGAAAAATAATGTGCATATCAAAATATACATCTTTCGAAATCGCGCGTGTTTTATTTTTGTCTAAAACACACATTTTCATTTTAATTTCATCACTTTAATTTATAATTTAACGAAATTATCATACTTAAAGTATATGAAAGACAAAGAGATAGTGTTGTAGAGAGGAAAAATAAAAAGAAACGTATTTTTATAAACATGTGAATGTATCCGATATGCGCCCCGCGCATAAAGCGCTCGCATCTAATCGTGAGCGCCGCTTCTGCCCGTCTCCTCTCTACACGGTCCGTAATAAGCTAACTATTTCTTCTTGTAATTTGAAAATTAAGCCTCAGCCAAATTTTCGCAAAGGAAAAATCATCTTAGAATTAAGTCAGAAATATGACATTTTAAGGACAAACGTTTTTTTTTAATCAGCCTGTGTATAGAAAATTATATATGATTATATACACTAAGAGAAAAATATTTGTAACAATAATTACATATTACTATAATTATTACTGTTATAATAATAATAACAGTACTATGTATATAGTTTTAGTGTTTGAGATCGTTAATTCAAAAGGAAGCAATGATTCTTTCGTTCAATTAACAATAATTATTGTTAGACGCATGCATGTAATGAGTTATAAATTTATTTCTAGAATGATCTCAATTCTCGCTAAGGTCATCAATTTGTCGTTTTACCATGTTCAAATTAATTCGTTACACACACAAACAACGACAATGGACCATCGAAGGATCGAGAAGAATTCAACTCGAGCACGCGAGCGCAGCGCTCCGACGAACACGTCACGCGCAGCCATTAATCCCACGCGCGGATTGTCGCTCGCGCATGACTGTTACGTCGAACATCGTTAGAATTGAATCCGAGGTGCCAATCAATTTTTTACAACGAATGCCACGTAGAAATTACAATCGTGGCAAAATTCCATTAGAGTTGATCACGAAGAGAGCCCAGGCCACGAAAGCAATAAATGCACCGATCGTCGCCGATCTCGCTCTCTTAGTGTTCAGAGTCTCACAGTTATATCGTGTCGAAAACCGCCGTGGAAAACCGCCTAGTAAAACCGCTATAAGGAAGATTCCTTTGAAAACCGCCGAGAAAATCGCCGCTATTTTCTATTATTTTATTTCGATTATAATACGGAAAGGTGATTGTATCAGATCTTTTACGACAATTATTTATGTAAATTGAATTTGTGATTGAAGAATTTTGAAGTAAAATCTTTATAACGAAACGGAGTTCTCTTCATTGTCGTGCGCTATATCAGCCGTGTACCGTCCTCTCACTTTATCTTTACGCGCGGCGCAGTCCCGCACATTTAGCAACAAATGTATATAGTTGGCAACCTAAAATAACTATAATTTTGGGTTAATTTTATAATTTTATAGTTATAGTTATAAAAAATATGATTATCCCAAAATATAACTATAAAGTTATAGTCACTGAATCATTTTTATGGTAATTTCAATTATTTTATGGTTATAATAACTATAATTATAGTCATTTCAGATTGCCAACTATATACATTTGTTGCTAGAACTATTCAGGATGTGTCACCAAAATCCGGACAAATCGAACAATTTCTTTAAACAAAATGTTTTTAATGAAAAATTAAATATCACAAAAAATTCTTTTACATGGTACTTGGGGGATTCCTGTAGAGCACAATTATTCGATATATCCCCCATTAGCTTGAATGACGGCCTCTATTCTCGATCTGAAGCGTTCGCACGCACGCTATAACGCTGTCCATGCCGACGAATGCTGCCTCAATAGCAATCCTTAATGATATCACATTGGGATGCCGAGATTTGTTTGTGACCCTTTCAACTACGCTCCATACATAGTAGTCCAAGGGATAAATTTGGGCTGTTGGAAGTCGAGGCGAGCAACTCAGCTTGTCCTGACAGCCTCAGAGAGCATCTTTAATATACGATTTATATCGAAGGTCCTCCTCGGCAATTCGCATTGTTGGCTCGCATATACCAACAATCAATGCTAATTTTCGCAATTGCCTTAGGTCATCCGAAATCAGCGTTTGAACCCTTTCAACGACAGCGGGGATCCTCGCGGTGCGTTCTTTCGAGTGACTCTTTCTCGCTGACATACTAGAACCTTCGTTGAACTGTTCTAAAGTCGTATATTTTGCCACAACGTCATAAACGGTTGATCTCGGGTATTCAAAGAATCGAATTATTTCCGTTGCTAAGCGCCCAGCGCGAAGGCCTTCGATGATCGTGGCTCTTCGATTATATTCCGCACTTGGTTTCAACATCGCAGCCATTTTAAGAATATGACTGTTTACTAGAAGCATCAGGTTTTCTCGGACGCCAACAACAACCTCTGACGGAGGCACAATACAGCAGAAAATTTAAATTGAAATTTGTCCGGATTTTGGTGACGCACCCTGTATACATAGTTACTGTTATTATTATTATAGCAGTAATAATCATAATTATAGTAATATGTAATTATAGTTACAAATACCAAACATTTTTCTCTCAGTACAGAATTATATATAAAATATGTCCATTTATATACAAATATATAAAATTATATATAATTTTATATAATGTTATATAACTATATGAAATATTTTTTTCCCGGGTACGTATAGGATTTATTATATAATCGTGTGTATTATCTACTGACTCTCTTTTTATAAAGAATTTCAGAAAAATTTAAATGAAGAAGTTCAAATGAATACAAGTGGACAAACCGTATATTAAGGATTAATATTTTATGGATATAAAAAGAATAATAAAGTCCATATTATGAATATAATTATAATTATATAATTACGAACTACGAATTTTTTATTGCATAAATATTATTCTCATTTCAGACTAGCTTGAATATTTTTAATTCGATTCTTTTTAAGATTTTTTTGTAAATAAGAATAATTCTTTTTATTTATTTTTGTATTTGAGAGGAAGGATTTACAGTTTAATAAATATCAATTATATAATTATATGCACGTATTATATTCATAGCACATTATATAATTAATTTGTGTTTACACTTTTTATAAAAGCTTTTATAAATGATAGGTGTTCTTTTTTTTATTTTATTATATTCATTAATAAATTAATTGCATGTGTACAATTCTCTTCTTTGATAATCTTTTTATGTGAATAATTATGATAAAATTTATTTTAGTCTATTATAAAAAAGACCAATGTCATTACTTATACTTTTATCATTATGTTGCTATTAAAAATGCAATCATTGTGCACTTTTTCATGCACCACATATTAGTGATTATAATCATAGTAATTTCTTGGTGTGAAGAAGGTGTCTTATTTATAGAATATATACTCGAATATTTAGATTGTGTTCCAAAATTTACTGCCAGCGCTGAAAATCTACAATTTACATTACATATACATTTTCAGCACTGGCAGTGAATCTTGAAATATAGCTTTGCAATGTGTATAAAAAAAAATTTCTTGTTTTTTATATTACTACAACATTTTGTCTTAAGAAGAATTTTATAAGCAAAATCTCCAAGTTTTTGGTTATTTTGAAAAATTAATTAGATACAATATTTATAAAGATTTATTTATTAATGAACAATTTGTATCTTTTGCTTAATTCGCATAGACATTAGATCTTATTATTTTCTTCTATTGATTATATATATATTAAATATAATCTTATAAGAAAATAATTATCATAATAATTATCTTTATTACTAATCAATATAAAAATTGTCTTAATAATTGTCTTTATTACTAATCAATTGCTGCTATATTATAAATATTTCCAATATAAAATAGTTTAAATTGTTAAAAAATGTCCTAATTTTAATATACCAATTTTTTGCTGGATTTTATATTTTTACCTGAGTGTTTTAACGCTCATAGACAGATTGAAATATCACATTCGAGAGAGAAAATAAAGAAAGAAATTAAAAGAGAAGTATATTGTTTTAATTATTCGTAAGAAATATTTTTTGTATCAACAGTTTTTCAACTTGTAATTTTATATTACAGTTTCTTGTTTTTAAACTGCGTAAATACCAAAAATCTTGTATACAGAAATATTTAAAAAGTATTGTTAAAACGTGTTGTCATTCTATACGTAATATTTTCATGGCGAAAGTTGCAAATGACTTAGATTGCATGAACTCAATATTTCTCATGATATTTTTAACAAATGTTTTGATTTTGTTTCATTTTAACAATATGAAATTATAAAGAAATTTTTATACTTTTTAATAGATAAAATAAGGGAAAAATCTAAATATTTTTGCTTTACCTATATTTTAAGGAAGAATACGGGTTCTTTGTCATTTGCATAATCGGCGTCATCGGCGTTGTCGGTGATATCAGCTTTTGTTCTTCCTCACAATCTAGTGATGGAGATTTGCCGCCCATTTTCAACACATTGCCATTCATCCCGTTTATGACTCACTATAATGTACAATACTAATCTCGATATTGAATAAACGCTTCAATAGCGACACAACTACAAATGTAGCTTGTTTAAAGTATTTAAAATAAAAACTTCAGCAGTATTAACTATTTGTACATTATTGTATTAAATTTATCTTATAAAGATTCAAAATTAATTGTTCTTTAAAAAGTTCTATTCTTCACTTCTGATTGTTACTTCTTCAATCAATCTTAATTTATAATCTTTTAATGCTCTAAAATTTGGTTTACATATTTCCTTTCATGGAACTTCTTTGTACAAATATTTAATAATTTATAGAGATCCATTTTTCACTGTCAATTATCGTTACAAATTTTCACCTCAATTGAAGATTTTTTATATTAGTTTTTTAACATAAGAACATGAAATTGTTGATGAATATAGCTTCAGTACAGTTCTTGCACTTTTGTTTTTCAAATTTCTATTTCATGAACATTTGTGGATTTCCATGACGTTGTATGGATTTTAAAAAATCTTAAAAATTTCTCTTTTTAATTATTTTTTTTAATCTATGGATACACTACAAAAAATGAGATCTTCACCATTCTTTTATTGAATTTGTTTTTTTTTTTTGGAAATATAAGCTTTCTAGACATTTATTTGTTATTTTCAATTTTCGTATTTAATCATAATGCCTCCACCTATAAAGTTTGTAATTTTAAATAGTAATCTAATTTACAATATACTTATTGATAATGAAATTTCTGAGATAATTCAATCAATTAAATGACGCACGCTTTGCTCGACAAAGACGAATATGGTAGTAGAATATTTACTGCTGTAAGATAAACTGCGGATGGTTGATCATCTATGATCTTATATATGTATATAGCATGTACTAATCATCGAGCACCATTTATCGCTAAAACGTTATTTGTTCTTTCTATTCTCGCGCAGAAAAGGTGATCACTCGCGTCGGTTACGTCATTCGCGCACGATGAACAGATAGGTGACCGTTTCTGCCTGTGACAAATCTATAACTATCCAACAATGTCATAATATAATATCATTAGTAACACGTAATAATATAATATCATATGATATATATATATATACATATATATATATATATATATATATATATATATAAAATAAT
>JAANIC010003908.1:244747-259894 GCA_017607545.1 Acromyrmex charruanus | reverse complement strand
TATATATATATATATATATATATATATATATATATATTGATATAAATTTCACACTTAGAAAGTATCATATTAATAACAAATAATCAATTAATATGACAAATCTATATATTTTTAGCTGCATTTTTTGTTTGCACTTTTCTTTTGTTCTTCCTGTAAAATTAGTCACACGATCTGTAATAGTCATATGATGTAGATAGTCGTATCACCGTCACGTAAGATGTATACAAGGTGGGCTAAAATATCAATATACAAAGTGACTGAAAGTTAATGATGGCTCAAATATTAATGTACGTAGTAACTAATAGTCAGTTTTAATGAAGATTTCTTAAATTATATTTTTAATTACACCTATTTTTTCTTTTCAGAAAATGTAAGTTAAAAAAGTTATTTTAAATATAGGTCATATATAAAAAATTTGATAGTAAAACTATGTAGCACATGAGATTCTTAATTTGATAATTTTGTATTTATTATTACTTATGTAATTAAAACTTGAAAGATTATCGCAGTTATTAACGATCATCCGGAAATTATAGAAGCGAAACAAACGATCGAGACTGATGACGAAGAAAGATAAAAACGACTGCGCGATTCTCGTTTGACTGATTGACTGACGTCGTGTACTTCTTATCGGTGCCTTGGCATCTCGTTATCAGGATATGATTGGCTGCTGAAATTGTGTTGATGTATGCAAAACTTGTTCAGTCAAAATGTTATTTTCTACTCGTCGGCCAGATAAATATCAATTATTATAAATTCACATTATATATCTGTATACACTTGTTTAAAAATTTAAAATCTGTATACACTTATTTTAAAATCGAAAGATAAGTATAGAAAATATTTTTATTTGCACAGATAAAAAAAATGAAACAAAATTTCATGCTATATATTTTATAAATTTATATTGATATTCTTTAAAAAATAATAATAATTAATATTTCAAAGAATTAAATCTACATAGAAAGACAGCGAATGGCAAAAGCACAAGCTAGTAGTAGTTAGTGCGCGCATCTAAAAAAATTTGTCCAACAAAAAATGCTATTATGTAACTTATTTATTTTTATTTTATGATTGTAACTTAAGATTCCAGCTTCCGTTTAACAAGGCATAGAACTCTTTCGGCTTCAAAAAGTATGGCTTTTTTATGTTTTTTTTTTCTGGAAAAGATATAAACTACAAGGATCAAATCTTTTTGTAAATGAAAGTATATATTTTTTACTACTAATCACAATTTTCTATTTTATATTTCACTGAAAATTTCCCTCCTTCCTTCTTTCTTTCTAAACTGTGCATGGCAGTATTTCAAAAATATCTTCAACCTGGTTCATCTGAAATAAGAAATTCAAAAAGAGTCTTGAAATATAAAAAATTATAGTTCCTATCCTCTGGATGCGATTTTTAAATTTTTGATTTTTAATAAAATGGCGGACTTTCGAACTTGAAGAATCGATTTTTGTAAAAATTTCAACTTTTTTTCTGAAAAAGAAAACAAAAAATAAAAAAAATCAAAAAAATTATTCCATAGAGACTACAATTTTTAATATACTTTAAGACTCTTTTTGAATTTTTTGTTTCAGATGAAGCAAATCAGAGATATTTCTGGTACCGTGAAATGTCATATAAGGTATGAAAAAAGAAGGTACATAGAAAGAAGGAAGATACCTTTCAGGGAAACATAAAATAAAAAATTATTAGCAGTCAAAAATATGTACTTTATTTATAAAAAATTCAAACTTTGTAGTCTTATATATCTTTTCAGAAAAAATCATGAAAAATAAGGCATTCCTTTTGAAGTCGAAAGAGTCTGCTCTGTTAAGCTAATTCCCGAAAATTTCTATATCACATTTTTTTTTAATAACTTAAAAAGTAATCAAAAATGCGTTTTCTTTTTTTTACACTTTAATTCGGTTTTTTCCAAAAATCTGACATGTTGGAGCATTTTTAATTACAGATTCGTAATTGACGAGAAAAAGATATCAGAATCACTGGCAACAAGTTATCACAAAACATAAAAAAAATTTCAAAATATTGCACAATATGTATACAGAATGTACAGTGTATACAGTGTGTTTAAAATGAGAAATGTTTTTTATTATTTCTAAGTTTAAAGTTGTTTTTCATATATTTTATTACAAAAAATTTAATATTCTTTAGGACTACAAAAATCCTAGCTTTTTTTCAGGGTTAAAACAATAAAATTATCTTAAAAATATTAAATAGCATCTTCTTTTTGAATTATTATAATTCAATATTATATTATAATCTTTGAATATTATTTTAAAGAGTTTCTTAAAGCGAAAAATGTTCGTGCAAAGTTAATATAACACGTCGCTTCAAAATGGCAAAGAATAAAAAAGGAAATACATAAATTTATATTAAAATATTAAAAAATTTACATACTTTTTTGTTACAGACGTTTTATAAAATTTGAATAAAAATAATATTTTAGGTAATCTTTAGATGTTTTGTGTATTTTTATTTAGTGATGGCTTGTCTTTTTATTTTAAACACATCTTAGATTTAATTATAGTTTCTTGATGATATTCAGTATATAAATCAATTCCTGTTAAAAATATATAAATAATAAAATTTGTTGTCCTATAACTACATCAGTTAATTCATGTCGCATACATTTATTATTGTTATAATGATATAATTTCCAAATTGAATTTTGTGATGAAACATTTAAATTTTATGATTTTTTAAATCATAAGAGTTAGAATATAAAAATTAGTTAAAGTATAATATTAAAAATTGATAATGATTCTTATTTTTTAAAGTTATATATAAGTCATAATACAAATAAATATCATTTTTTGGTATAGGATATTCTTTTGTTACTTGCATTTAAAATCTCTAGTTGTATTCTTAGTTATAATATAGTCAATAAAATTTAGTCAATAAAATTTAAAAATAATAAGAAAGTAAAAGATTTTTAAAAAGTACAAATATTTACCTTAGAAAAAGAGGGGAAAAGTTAATATATTTATTAAATAGCAGCCCTAATTGTCACATAAATCACAAATTTCATAATTCAGCATTAAAACGGCAAATAAATGTGAAACGATTACACTTACCGTTTGTTCCGTTTGGACCTCACACAAGTAGATCTTTTCGTCGAAATATTTAATCGTTTATGATCCATGATCAATAATTTTAATCTGTACGAGTTAAATACGCAGAAAAACATCTATCGTTTCAATTCTTTGGTATCATGCACGACCGGATCAGACCAACTAACTATTATCACGTGGCGATAACGAACCATTCTACCAATTAAATTAACGAAGAGCTCGGTTCAACAAAGATTGCATGATTGATGATCTCTCTTCTCTTCAAATCATCGCAAAATTAATTATAATTTCTTCAATAATCTCTCTTGTTTTCAGCAAATTTCATGAATTTAACTTTCTGATACTGTACACATGTTTATATCAAAATCTCATATACAAAAAAAATTAATTAAGATAATTATTCACTTTAGGGAAAGCACCTCCAATGATCTTTATCTTGACATATGTTGTCAAAGATACTTCTCTGAGTAACCTCCAAAAAGTTTTAAGCTTGTTTATTAAAAAGTTATTAACAAAAAGGGTTGAATTTAATTTAGTCTAAATATTGCATTATGATATATATATTTGCATATGCTTTATACGCAACTATGTACGCGTTATTATGATTAAAATACGAAATATAAAATAAGCAAGTTTTTAGAACTTATTTCCTCCGTAAAGGCTGTACCTGCAATTGATCATTCGATAGGTGAATTTTCGAAACATCCAACGCTCGATTGTTATGAATTTTGGCAGAAGTACTCTTAAGTGATGTCAAATGAATGCTTTTGTAACAATGTACCCCGAAATGCATGCAGCGGCCAGAGGCCTTGTGCAACGATGATGCAGCGCCGTGGGCCCGCAATTTTTTTAAACTAAAGCAAACATAATTTCAGGGTGATAGCAGCAATGGCAGATATCCACCGAACACTACCGAGGACGAACCGGCATCTCCCACGAGCGCGCAGTGACGCTCATGACTCGAGATATCGATCAGCGGGAATCAGTGATGCACATTTGGTCTCGGACATCTTAGAGAATCAGCTCTACTTTTGCCCCACCAAGTGACGTCGCGCTCGGACAGCTTCGGCGCTGAGCAAGCGAAGCAGCAATAGAGCTAGCCTTTTCGCCTTCGGCAACCTTCGACACGTCAAGAGCGAATAAAACAACGAGAGGAAGAGAGGCAGAAAGCTCTTCTCGCTCCAGTCGCTTGGAAACAAGCGAAAACCATTTTTGCCAAAATTCATGGCAATTGGGCGTTGGACGTTTTCAGAAGTTTATCTTATTCAATTAATTAAAAAGCTTACCTAATGTAAACCAATGTGATTTGGATTAAAATTTTGCTTTGTGTAGACAGCTATGAACCTATGTGGAAGCAATACAGCATCACGTGGTGAAAGTGAATCCTCGCTTTGCATCGTAAAGTGTATACATAGATATAGAGAGTTTCACTCCCCCTCCGCCTCCCCCCCCCTCTCCTATGAAGGACTTCGCAAACGCTTTGCGTTGAAAACTGTAAACCCAAGTTGAACTTTGCTTTGTGTGGATTTACAATTTTCCACTCAAAGTGGAATACAATCCAAACTTATGTGCCTTGTTTTTTTGATAATGAAGTCCCCTCGTAGAAAGATACGAAGTAAAACTCAATATGTTCACATATACACTTTATAACGCAAAGTGAAGTTCCATATAGATTGATAACTTTTCACGCGAAAATGTACTAGGTTGTTGGAAAAAATCAATCGTATTAAATTTTCTCGCGTTACTACTTAATCAGTGAGAGTGAGGGCATTCCGAACGATTTTGTGTTTGTTTTCAAATTTTCTTGGTGAGCTCGCCAAGAAAACTTCGCAGGCCTTTTTAAATGTAATCATTTCCGTAGAAATTAGGTGGAAAGATGGAGAATCAGAAGATTCATTTTTGTCATGCGATGCTGTATTGCTTCCAACAATTGGTTTCGGAAGCATATATTCTTGAAATGGAAGATCTGTATACATAATTGAAACTTATAATTTTGTAAATGCATTTTATTTTGAATTATGTTTATCTACAAAGAGGAATTACTGTGCACTTGGCTACTTTTAATGTTCAATTTAATTAGCCCATGTTTCAATTTCTTTATTAATATTGTACTATTGAAGATGATCACATTAAAGGTCGAAAATCGTTGATTATAATTCTAACGTTTCGACTTTTCGAATTATAAGTTTATTACAATTTTTTAAGATTAATTTGGGAAATTTGGGGGGATTATTAATATTTCAGATTGATTGCGTCCGACAACCATATCGGCACGCAATCATTTCTGAAATTAATTCATTTATATGAATATATATAATAGTTCAACATCTTAACATTCAGATCATAGTGGCGCTTTGTATTTAAAGTAATGTTATAATCGTTGACTTATTTATTGTCTCTATAAAATTCGTATATGATATCTAGCATGATTCAAATAGCCTTAATATTGTAATGTTTGAATTTGTTTATATCTCAATTCCTTAAAAAGATGTAGAAGAGAAAGAAAAGATACAAGTTTACAAACACAAAAATTGATTCTTTCATTGAGATCTCTTCTCTTTTAAAGTTTGTCCTTAAACACTCTATATATATTAGATTTTTTTTCTATATATATTATTTGTAATAAAAAGAAATCCATTATTTTTGCATGAAATTGAAGGCTTTATTTAGTATAGTTTATTAGAATGATCCGATTTAGGTCAAATATGCACCGTTTTGTTCGATAACTTGTTACCATTTTGAAGGTAATTCCATTATGCCTCTCTCATAGAAACCTTCGTCCCTATTGGCAAAAAACTGGGACAGTCGATTTTCACAAGCTTCTCTTGAGGCGAATTTTTCACCAGCAAAATCATTCGTCATAGACAGGAACAGATGGTAATCACTTGGAGCCAGGTCCGGACTATAAGGTGGATGCATAAGAACCTCCCAACCAAGCTCCCGGAGCTTCTGGCGAGTCACTATCGATGTGTGTGACCTTGCGTTGTCCTAATGGAACACAATTCCTCTCCTATTGGCCAACGCTGGCCGTTTCTGGGAGATTGCTTCCTTCAGACGGTCCAATTGTTGACAGTACAGGTCCGAATTAAGAGTTTAGCCGTAGGGGAGCAGTTCATAGTAGATGATTCCCTGCCAATCCCACCAAATACACAGCAAAACCTTCCTGACCGTCAATCCTGGCTTGGCCACCGTTTGCGCCGGCTCACCGCGATTCGACCACGACCGTTTTCGCTTGACGTTGTCATAAATGACCCACTTTTTATCACCAGTGATCATCCGCTTCAGAAATGGATTGATTTTGTTGCGATTCAGCAGCGATTCGCAGATGGAAATTCGGTCCATGAGGTTTTTTTGCGTTAACTCGTGTGGCACCCATACATCGAGCTTCTTTTTGTATCCAGCCTTATTCAAGTGGTTCCAAACGGTTTTTTGTGGAATGTTTAGCTCCTGGGCAATCGAAACAGTGCTTACATGACGGTCGGACTCGACGATTTCCATTATTTTATCGACATTTTCGACAATTGGCCTTCCAGAGCGTGGTGCATCTTTGACATCAAAATTACCGGAACGGAATCGACGAAACCAAAATTGCGCGTGAAAATTGGCTGTTACAGTATCAGGACCATAAACACATTTTCAGCCGCCTGGTTTGCGTTTTCGCCTTTATCGAAGAAAAACTGTAAAATATGGCGTATTTTCTCTTTGCTGGTGTCCATCTTTGATGACGCGCGCTCAAACAATACTGAGTCAAGCAATCACAAAACTGTCTCAGAAGTTTTTTTAGTACGAAATCTTATCTTTCTAACGCTATCTAGCGTAACTCGATCGCACTTATACAACGCGAGATACAGATTACTAAAGCCATCTATTGAAAAAATAATGGATTTCTTTTTACTACACCTAATATATATATAAGCTAATGATTATACTTGCATCAACATAAAAAATGATAATCAGTACTACAAATTATCATTGTCGTTATTTATATTTTGTAATTCTGCATATTGCGTGACCGAATATAGAATTCTTTTATTTGATAATATTCTTGAGAAATATTCTTCCACGGGTACTTTCTATATAAAAATTATTGCATTTCGCGGATTTCCTCCGTATCCAAATCCATTCTTGGAATGCTAACGTTTCATGAATCTTGCAGTCCACTTCATCAGGGCGAGGAGCAGTCTGATACTGAGCTGTTCCTCAGGACCATTCCTTTTTACATTACACTATTTGTTGGAGTGATGGGGGGAAAGAAGATAATTGTGGGGAGGGGGAGATGGGGGAAATCGATCAATCTTCAATAACCGGGAGAATGGTTTTCCATATTTTATTTATGTTGTAGCTATTATCTCTATTTAGATTGTTAGGGTATTTGTACTTCTGTGACTTCTCTATGGAAAGTATGAAATGTTGGCTATTATGTAAATTCTTTTATTTAATTAAATTTATTCTAATCAGTCCAATATTTGCTCCATATTACTTAAATAATGTTTTTATAAATATGTAATAATGATAATAATAATAAATAATTAACTATATTGTAACACAAGTAAAAAATAACATCTCTGCTGGTCATAAGACGTAAATGGAAATCACGCTGATCCCTTACAGAACAAATCTATGTTAGTTACAGCGATACCAACCTTGTAACTAAAAAGAATATTTTTGATACAGCTTTCAGAACCTGTGTACGACTACCTAAAGAAGCTTTTTAACTCGACTGAATATCTGAGTGCCACACGAAATCGGTGAATGGCAACTAATGGAACATATGAACACTTGCAATGTGCTGTTTAGCGGCACTAAAAAGAATCTTTTTTTTAAAGAGGATCACGACGGATAATGAAAGCTGGATCCTATACAATAACGTTAGTCAGAAAAGATCGTGGAGAATCAACAATACGTCTACACAAACTAAGCCAGGGCTTTATAAAGAAAGTTCTTCTCAAGCATTTGAGATCTCTTAAGGTTGTTGTATATTGTGAACTTCTTCAACTGAACAAGATCATCAATACGATAAAATATAGCCTCCAATTGGACAAATTGAAAGCTGCCATCGCACAGAAGCGCTCTGAATTGGCTAATAGGCATGGAGTTTTCTTCCATCATCCCAGTAAACGAAAATGGATTAAAATAGATTAAAATGGATTAAAATTTTTGAATGTGTACTTTAAATCCATGAAAATGGAATTGAAATGGATTAGATCCGAGCTAACACTAGTTTAATGTTCGAAAAAAAAAACATTATTTATATTTAAGGCTTATAAATTTTATTCCTAAGACATTTATAATAATTATACCTGAAATTAACTATTTTAAATTAATATTAAAAAAGACACTTTAGTGGATTCGAACTTGGGATCACGCAGATTATGAATCTTCTGCGTTACTTGCTACATCACTTCTTCAATTAATAAGTATGTTATTTATTGTATACTTTAATTATAACCAGCTAATCTAGCGCATGAAATTACATGGATACAATAAAAATATCATCATTTAACAGATATAATGAAATATAAACAATTTACATTACTATAAGACGACATTGGGCATTGGATAAAAATAGATAACCTGACCGGTCACAATCAGAGTAATATTTGAAATGTCCTCGGTTTGGTTTGCTAATGTTAACATCGATCATTTATTTTATTTCTAATCAAAGAGAAATAAAGAACATAACTAAATTATTTTTATGTTACAAGTTTTTTTGAACTTAAAGGTAGTTTAAAACAAAAAGTTTCCTATATAATTTTAAATAAATTAAGTAGCATTTATGGTTTATTTTTAAATAAAAATTTTTTTTATTCAATTGGATTAAAAAACTGCATTTTCTATTCAGAATTTTGAATTGTGCAGTATTCGCAATGCACAGAAATGGCTGATATTATTTTTAGATTCAACTGAATTGAAAAACTACATTTCCTATTCACAATTTTGGATTGAGTAATATTCATGATGCACACAAAATACCATAATATTATTTTTAGATTGAAAAGCATAGAGATATACTCCATGCTATTCAGAATTGAATAGAATTCATTTTAACATTTATGAATCCGTATTTCTGAAAATCTGAATTTCATCAATCATTTTAATCCATTTCAATCCATTCTCGTTTGCTGGGATGACAATGCCAGACCTCACGTCGCGATATCCATCCGTAAGATGATGGACTTTAGGAAACTTCTTCTCATCTTCTATATTCTCCCGACATTACTCCGTCTGACTATTAATTATTTCTCTCTTTAAAAGATTTTCCTTGCGATAAGAAATTGAAGTCCTCAAAAATCATCTCAATCAATTCATCGTGAATGAGAAACCTTTGTTTTGAAGCATTATGTAGCTACCAGAAAAATGAGCCAAGATCATTAAATAAAACGGTACATATTTAATTCACTAAAGTTATATTTTGGCTAAAATATTATGTCCCAAATTTAATATAAGATTTAGGGAGTGATTCACTTGCACACTGTAGCAATTTCCCACTGCCAATCACAGCAACTTCTGCGTAGGGAGTTTTTTATTCTTTTTTCTAGCGCTGTGATTTGTGCGCAAATGGCTTGTGTGCAATTGATATCCACTCAAAATTTGAAACAAACTTTCCGAACTTAATACATCATATTACTTAGCAAACGAGAATGGATTAAAATGGATTGAAATTTTTTTCTATCCGAATATTTTAAATAGCGAATACTTTTTTTGGATTTAATTGGATTCAATTAGATTCAATTGGATTGAAAAACTACATTTCTTATTCAAAATTTTTAATTGAACAGTATTCACAATGTATGTGTTTTGCACAGAAAAAGCTAATATTATTTTTAGATTGAAAGGCATAGAGATATGCTCCATACAATTTCTATAAATGAATAAAAATGCATTCAGGATTGAAAAGCATTCATTTTAACATTCGTGAATCAATATTTTGAAAATCTGAATCCATTTTAATTCATTTTAATCCATTCTCGTTTGCTGGATGTTTTAAAAATTAAAAGGAATAATTAACTTTATTTGTTAATAACTTTTTAATGAATAATGAGCGATGGCTAAAACTTTCTGGACGTAACTCATGAGAGTGTCCTTAATTAATATGACAGGATCAAAGCCAAAGCCGGGACTAGACATTTTCGGCACCTGAGGCAAAGAAAAAATGCGCCCCTTAATAAAAAATATTTTTTATGACACATAAGATATAATTATAAAAAATAATATTAATTAACAATAATATATTAATATTCATTTAATATACGTACAAACACATGCACAGGAAAGGAGGTTCTATACATTATAAACAGGAGAAGGTTATATACATTATAAACATATAGATTTACATATATGTCACAAACAAGATATAGTTAAAATCACAATAATATTTTTCGTGCTTTGATAGTTGCGAAATTATCAATTATTATCAAAATCTATATCTTTCACGGGAAAAAATGTTATGTATATAGACATATTTTATATATAATTATTAGACTGCGCCAAGGAAAAAAAAATTTTTTTTTAAAGGCCACTTAGCTTCCATTTCATGCTAAAAGAATACTCCTAAATTTTTATCGAAAAATATTAAGATTTAGAGGTCTCTAATGAACGACTGTTAAATCAAAGTTTCGATTTTCTTTAAATACATGTTTAATTTGATGCAAAAATGGCTTAATCCGGATTTCAAGTGTGGTACTGTATGTTCTTTTACTCGTCGAACATGATGTAATAGTTCATTTAACTCTAAGATATACGCCCTAAGAAATACAGTCCGATTAATGTGAAAAAATAATACAATTTGAACGCTTGAGACCTTGCCAAAATTGACCTTGAACTCGAAATTTGGTCATTTTTTAACATTAATCGGGTTATATTTCTTAGGGCATATATTGTAGAGTTAAATGAACTATTGCATAGTGTTCAGCGATTAAAAAAACATACATTAACACATTTGAAATTTGGATTAAGCCATTTTTGCATTAAATTAAACATGTATTAAGAAAAATCGAAACTTTTGATTTAAAAATCGTTCACTAGCGACTTCTAAATTTTAATATATTTTTAATATAAATTTTGGGAGTATTCTTGTAGCATGAAATGGAAGCTTTTGAGCTAAGTAGCCGATTAAAAAAAATTTTTTTTTTTCCTAACCAATCTAATAATCATATATAATTATCTATAAAATGTCAATTTTTTTATATGACCATATATAATTATAGTATATTATACAAATATTATATAAGAGAAAAATCAATACATAATAATTATTTGTATCTTTATATAGCCATGTAGCAATCAATACACAGAAAGAAAAAAATTTTCTAACAATATACTTTGTACGTAGAAGTTAAATATAAATTATGTTTTTTTTTTGTAAATACAAATCAACATTGATAGATGTATTTACAGTGAGTGACAGGTAGAGATATCTATTCACGCTCTACATAGTTGTGGCCTACGGTAGTTGTTTCAGTAGTCGTTATTACGATATTCAAACAAATGCTGGTATGCTCTTATACTTTCGATAGCATCTCTTCTCTGAATTGTGCACGCAGTTTACATCAAATTTCAATGGCTTTAACATTTTCACTCTCAAGAAACTTGATCAACGCATGAACCAGAACTTGCGCAACGGTATTCGATACTATTTATTCGAACATCGAAACTACTACAGTAACAATTGTAACAACTGTTGGAAGACCACATGTACTTACAGCATGAGCAAACATCTCCACCTGGCACTCAGTGTAAATACGTCTTTCTCTATCTACATGATTGATTTATATTCATACAAAAAATAGTATTGTTTATATTTGACCCATGTATAAAATATGCTGCTAATAAATTTTCTTTTCTCTTAACGTATTGATTACGTGGAAATTATAACATGATTAATTATTACGCATTGCTTTTTCTTTTATGTAATTTTGTATAAACACTTATAGTATCAACATATTTTTCAATGTTGTATTCACACAGAAGGTATCGTGCACATTTGAACACTTTTCTATGTTATTATAATAAATTTTATTTATTATATAGATAAAATAAGATTTGTTAATAATATTATTTATCAAAAATATTTTTGCTATAACAAATTAATTTGTCATTAAAATAATAGTATCTAATAATTTCGTTGCAACAGCAAACTATATAGCTTCTATAATATATATTTTTTTGTTTAATAATAATTTAATTTAATCAATTCAATGTGATAAATAAATAAAGCTTTTACTAGCAAATATATTCAACAAAATTCTGTATTTTAGTAAAAAATGAAAATAAATTTTATTACATTATATTATCAAATAATTGATACCTAATGATAACAAAATTTGATCATTTTTATATCGAATATGTAGAAGCAGAAACGTTTTTGTGACAACAAAATTCCTTCTTGCCTTGTAAGAACCTTGCTTGCAAATGATCAAAGTAAATATAGTACGTTCCGTAGTAAATACGAGAATGAGGTCTGTCATCATCGAGCCTAATTAACGCGCAATTGATGTTTCATACGTATTGCGTATATGCATGCGCTAACAAGATTACCATATATGTTTACCATTTATCTGCTATAATCCTTATCAATCGCCACTTATTAAATTCATAATGCGAGACATTAAATATTATCATTGTACGTTACAATATATTGTACGTTACTATGTTTCACTGGATATATAACGTAACATTAGCAAAATTCTATATTCATGTAATACGAAGATCATTTGAAAAGTTTTGAGCCTCAACATGAAGATGGCATACTCATCAAAACCATTCTAGTACTACAATCGTACATGTTTTGCAAGATACCTGTGAAAATTGTAGCCATTTTGAACGCTCAGTTGTCGTTTGAGAGTCATTTGTGCCAGTTAATGTCAGTGTTTTCAATTGATGAAAATCTATATCCTCCGAGCCTAACTAGAAAACAGGAAAAAGTGAAAATCAGATCTGTGAATACGGTGAATACGGTGGGTAATTAATTAAGGTATTTCTCTGAGAAATTGAGTTTCTACAGATATCTTGCAAAACATATACAATTGTAGCACCAGAATGGTTTTGACGAGTGATGCCATCTTTATATTGAAGCTCAAAACTTTTCAAACGACCCTCGTATTTTTGAGGTAATTCTCTCTGTTTTTTATATATANTATATATATATATATATATATATATATATATATATATATATATATAAGAGATATGTTAAAATCATCTATATGTATTATATATAGGGTGTACAAGTATGAAATGCGGATTTTTTTTCCAAAAAAACACGTTAAATTTGGAAGAATGATAAAAAGTGGTTTATTCAAAGTATGCTCCATTGCTAGTTACACATTTTTCCCATTTTTCGGATAATTTGTGGATACCACTCCAGTAAAAATCTTCCCCTTTTGCCGCGAACCATTCATCGAGCCATTTTTTCACATCTTCGTACGAACCAAAGCGCTGCTCAGCAAGTACGTGACCCATCGATGCAAACAAGTGATAATCGGAAGGAGCCAAGTCTGGTGAGTAAACCGCATGGGCTAGCACTTCCCAGCTAAGTGTTTCCAACGTGTCTCGAACCGGTTTTGCCGTATGTGATGGAGCATTGTCATGGAGAAAAATGATCTTGTGTTGCCTTTTTCGATATTCTGGTCGTTTTTCGAGTAGCGAACAGTTCAATTCGAAATCGATCAATTGTTGTTTGTAGCATTTGGTATTAACCGTTTCAGCAGGCTTTAACAGCTCATAATAGACCACAACCTTCTGGTTCCCATCAAACACAGATCATCGTCTTCCTTCCAAAGCGATTCGGTCTTGCGGTCGATGTGGATAGTGCGCCTGAGTCTACCCATGATTTTTTGCGCTTGGGATTCTCAAAATATATCCACTTTTCATCCCCAGTAACGATACGATGCAAGAACGACGACTTTCTTTTGTATTGTTCGAGCAAAATTTCACATGTGTTTTTGCGTTTTGCGCCTCTCCATCTGCCTCTCGTTCAACTCATGTGGTATCTATCTGTCGACCTTCTGAATCTTTCCCATCTCTCGTAGGCGATTGGAAACAGCTTGTTGACTAACGCTTAATTGCTCTGCGATTTGTTTTTGTGTTTGTGAATCGTCTTCGTCCAACAATGCTTACAATTCTACATCTTTGTATCTTTTTGACGGTTTTCCGTGTTGTCTGTAACATCGAAATCACCACTTTTGAAACGTCGAAACCATCGTTCACACGTATCTTGCGATGGAGCATGTTCATAAGCTTCCTGAAATAATCGGTATGATTCAGCAGCAATTTTCTTCAAATGAAAACAAAAAATTAATGCTGTCCACGAATGCTCTTCATTTGGCACAAATTTCGACATATTGAATACAGCAAAACAATACTATGCAAACACTTTTTCAATTTATCACTTATGCGCGTTTGATATTTGTTGATGGTACAAAATGGCATATACGTCAAATCTTTATACTACACACTGCATTGGTGCACCATCTGTTGTCTCAAATCCGCACTTCATACTTGTACAACTAATATATTATACATACAGAATGATTTTAACCTATTTATTACCCATCATGAGATAGAGTGAATCGAACTGAATCGAAGAGTTCTGTACCATTTTGCAATTTTCGCAATAGTTAACAAGATATTAATTATTAAAAATTGTCAAATATTGATCTTGAATAATTTTTTACTCGAATACTACCAACTTTATAGAAAAGGTACAAAAGATAAAAATCATTTATTTTCTTCTCATAAAGTTCTGAGAATTTTTTCAGAATTTTTTCAGAATTTTTTATCGTATTTTTTCATAAAAATAAAAAAGTACTAAAAAGTTGATAAAAAATTCAGCAAAAATTTTTAGAGTTCTATGAGGAGAAAATAAATGATTTTTGTCTCTTGCAGTTTTTCTATAAAGTTGATAGTATTTGAGTAAAAAATTATTCAAGACCAATATTTGGCAATTTTTAGTAATTAATATCTCGTTAACTATTGCGTAAATTGCAAAATGATAGATAACTTTTCGACTCACTTCGATTCATTCTATCTGCTCATGATGGGTGACGAAATATATACGATATATTAAATC
>JAANIC010003908.1:212038-238478 GCA_017607545.1 Acromyrmex charruanus | reverse complement strand
AAGTTATAGATTTTTTAAATATAAACATTAAAATGTAAAAATATTTATTCGTGATTTTAATTTTAAACTTATTTAAAATGTAATTAATAATAATATAAAATTTCTCATAAATAAAATTCTTTAATATAAGAATCAAAATGCCTTTAAGAACCATACACTAGCTGTTTATGTGTTAATTGAAATTTATTACATTATTTGAACAAAGATATATGTAAACGTTTCAACCTTAAATTTAAGTCATTTATTAATGAAATACATATTAATGTACACAATACAATAAGAATCGTATATAATAGTATAAATAAAAATCGAAATAATAGTATAAATAGAAAGATCTTGTCGTTGTATAGTGGTGTGGTATTGTATTGAAAATGATATTGTATCGAAACGTTTACATATGTTTTTGTTCATGTAATAAATTCCAATTAATATATAAACAGCTAGTATATGAATTTTAAAGGCATTATATTATAATTGTTATATACATTTAGGAATTTTTCGTTTGATTTGCTTTAATATAGAGGAATATTTATTTTAATAAAAAATTCAAAACAATATATGTGCCTACATTTTTGGAATATTTCACTGGAAGAATTATTATTAACAATAAGAATTTTTTTAAAATAAAATGTCAAATATCCTTATAGATAAGAATCAAGATAAAATCTAACAATAAGTGTTATATCCAGTCTGTATTCCACTCAGAATGATATCTTTAAAACTCCAAAAACATAATTTTTTACATTATATTTCATCTATGTTCCTAAATTTAAAACATCTCTCTCTCTCTCTCTCTCTCTGTTTATATTCTCATTTACATACCTTTAAAAATTTCATGCATGCTTATAACGATTCACTTTTAAACTAAATTACCAAACACTTTTTCTTTTTTTAATGTTTTTTAGTTATTTTTATGCACGATTATGAAAATGCTAGATAATACATTTGTGTTTATATGAATACTTCACGATGAGAAAATATGTATGATATTGATGACAAAGCGTTTCGCGAAACTGTGAGTTAGCTCGCATTTACGAAAAGACGCATCAGCGGGCTTTTAAGTGACGTCAGACTTTCACTCATTCATTTCAGTCATTTCATCTGACCCCTCTCTTGGTCTTTCTCGTTCTATCTTATCTCGCTCTTTTTCCATCTCCTCCTTTCAATCCCTCTCTTATTGGCTTACGAGATCGAGAATTGACGCGAAAGTTCTGCATCTTCACGGTCAAATCCGTGATATTATTCACATTTTCTTCAGTATCAAAGAGTTGTACGTATAACATTTAAAACATGTGTGAAATCTCTACATTCTCTACACTTTTATAATTCTTTTTAACCTTTTTATCAAAGTTTTTACCAAAGTTTGGTTTATCAATTTTATATAACTTACTTTTTACAAAATGTCTCAAACTTTTTGACACACCACTTGTAGACAGATAGACCGGACTTAAATAGTTAGAGTTCTCTACTATTTTGTAGTTTTCGCAATAGTTAATAAAATATTAATTTCTAAAGATTATTAAATAAAGTCGACACATAAGACAACTTTAATAATTCTTTCGAAATTCTTTATGAAATATCTTAAAAAACTTTTTTAAAAGCTCCTGAAGATATCTTAAAGTAGTTTTATGCCGATTAGATATTCTATAATACTTATTAAAAACTAAAAAAGTAATTGCGAAAATTACAAAATAATAGTACAGGACTTTTTGATTTAGTTTAGTCCGCTCTACTCAAAAACAATATGTCAAAAAGTCATCTTGTATAATTGATTATAATCATATGTAATTAATACATTAGTACACTAAAAGAAACAATGGTTCTACAAATACTATAATTTATAGTCTACATTAACTATAATTTAACTATAATTTATAGTCTACATTAACTATAATTTAACTATAATTTATAGTCCATTTCTTGGATCAACTGTAAATTTATAATGGTTTTAACCATGTACATATAAGATTTTTATTATACAAATATTGTAATAATAATAACCATAAAAATGGACTTTCTAACCATAATTTTTTAATCACAAATATTTTTCCCTTTGTGTATACAAGGTGTTTGATAATTCTGCCGACAACGCTCGTGGGCAGGTAGAGCGGACTAAACTGAGTTGAAAAATCCTGTATCTTTTTGCAATTTTCATAATAGTTAACAAGATATTAATTATTGAAAATTGCCGAATATTGGTCTTTAATAATTTTTTTCTCAAATACTATCAACTTTACAGAAAAACTGCAACAGACAAAAATTGTTTATTTTTTTTCATAGAACTCTAAGAATTTTTTCAAAATTTAAAAAAATTTTTTAGTACTGCATTTTCTTATTGACAACTATTTTTACCAACATGAGAACATACAGTATTAAAAAATTCTGAAAAAATTCTGAAAAAATTCTCAGAACTTTACGAAAAGAAAATAAACAATTTTTGTCTTTCGCTGTTTTTCTGTAGAGTTGATAGTATTTGAGTAAAAAATTATTGAAAATCAATATTCAATGATTTTTAGTAAATAATATCTTAGAGTGAAAATGTTCGTATATTTTCTTAAAAAATTAAATAGTGTCGTATGTGGCTTATTTTGAGCTTATAATTAGAATAACTTTAAACTAATACAAGTATAAGAATATAAATATTATATAATATTCTAAACAAACGTTTTGGCTTACAAGCCTTTTACAGTGTTAAAACGCAGAAATACAATATTAAATTAACAAATAAATACAATGAAAACGAATACAATGACAAATTTTTTAAATCATCAGTGAAGTGTCAATATGTAAAGAAAAGTTAAAAATATGTTAAGACAGATAACAATAAGATAAGATTAAAATACTTCGGTCAACAGTAGATTACATGGTGTTCCTTGATAAAATAATTTTGCCAAATTCCTCGATTGAAATCGAGAATCCAGTTTGTCACAAACTTGTATCAAACGATTTGAGAATTCATTTATTACTTTATAATATTCTGTAGAACGAGAAGATGAATTAAAATAATATAATTAGTGTGAATGAGAAGTACAGAATCAAATCATAATTCACATTAATTTATATATAAAATACTGTAATTAAAACTCTCAAACAAAGATCTGGTCAAGTTCATTAAAATTAGAAATTGACTGTTACTCGTTTGAAAATTGATTGATGTAATATGTAGGTCAAATAAAAGTAAATCAATAAAATCGAATGTAAAAACAAGTCTGTTCAAAACTGTGACAATTTATGTTCACGTATATCGTCAAGTATATTAATAAGAGGTGTCTAATAACTCAGTATCTTTCATTAAATTTAAACCGTTTTTTTGTTCTTTAATATGTATCATTTCAAAAATATTTCTTTTGCGATAATTCTTTTCAAAATCAAGAATACTAACATTTTCCCAATTAAAATTATGATTGATTTTGGTGATATGTTTCGAGATTACTGAGTGTGTGTTTGGACTGGTCTAATTTTATATTATTGCGATGTTCTTTAATTCTTGTCTGTAATTGTCTCTTCGTTTGACTTGTTTTTCGATTTTATTGACTTACTTTTATTTGACCTATACATTACATCAGTCAATTTTCAAACGAGTAATAGTCAACTTCTAATTTTAACTTTGTACTTGACCAGATCTCTGTTTGAGAGTTTTAATTACAATATTTTATATAAATAAACAAGTTATGATTTGATTCTGTACTTCTCATTCACACTATATCATATTATTTTAAATCATCTTCTCGTTTTACAGAATATCATAAAATATTTGTAACAAATAAATTCTCAAATCGTTTGATACGAGTCTGCGACAAACTGGATTCCAGATTTCAGCCGAGGAATTAAACAAAATTATTTTATCGAGAGACACTATGTAATCTACTGTTGATCGAATAATCTTCTTATCTTATTGTAATCTATCTTAATATATTTTAATGTTCGAATTCTTTAAATAATATATTGACACTTCACCACTAATGATTTTTTAAATTTTTCAATGTATTCGTTATTTATTTGCTTTGTTATTTAACAACCCAAGTAATGGCAATTTTAATTCTCTGTCAAAAATTATTACTCTTCGAAAAAAATTAATATATTAAATGAAAAATTAAAATTCAGATGCTACAATCTTAACTAATCAAGTTAAGTTCTATCAAATTAAAAAGTAAAACACAAATGGTTTTATTATTTATACAAACTTACCTTTTTAAAAAATAGTAAAAAAAGCATTAAGCATATGTGCTTTTCAGCATGTGTGAAGAATCATTTGGATCGGTTTCACCAACGCCAATTACTTAATTGGCCGTGGAACTGACTAATTGTATTTGCTGTTTAGTAGAATTGACCACTTATGGTTGACACCGATTCAGCTTAATCGAGTTGATGAAACCGGCCCTTTATATATAATACTAAGTATCCAATCCAATTAATAGTAGTTTTAATTTTTTTTCAAGGATATTCTTATTTCAAGGATTTTCTTATTCCAACCCAAGTAATGGTAACTTTAATTCTCTGTCAAAAATTATTACTCTTCGAAAAAAATTAACGTATTAAATGAAAAATTAAAACTCAGATGCTACAATCTTAACTAATGAAGTTAAATTCTATTAAATTAAAAAGTAAAATACAAATGGTACTGTCTCTTGTTATTATTTAACTCTAATGATATGTATATATCATTCGTATAAAATATTTGATATCAACAAAATTGGCGCTAAGTGAAATTCCTCAAAATTGTATGTATTATTCTTAAAAAAGATTTAATATCAACAATGCCAAGTTAAATTCCATATAATTCGGATACCAAATTATATAAATAATATTAACTTTAATGATATTCCTATAAAAGATTTAATATCAAGAACTGGCGCAAAGTTAAATCCCATTTCTTTATGCCAAATTAAATAAATAATAAATATTAATCTAATGATATGTATCATTTGTATAAAAGAATTGATATCAATAACTGTGGTGCCAAGTTAAATTCTACTATCAAAATAAAAAGTAAAACTAAAATAAAAGTATAGATACTATCTTTAATTTTTATGAAATGAAGCCAAATAATATCCTGCAATGAGATATTAATTACAAAGTAGTATAAGAAATTTACTAGTATAGACACAACAGAAATACCAACAGCGTCAGGGCTGTGTGGCTCAGTAGCAGAACGAAAATCTACCAAATCGGAGGAGAGAACAGGCCTAAGATCGAGACGAGGAGCGCCCTGATATTTTTCTCTGTTGTCGTCAATTGTTTACAGAAGTTTCAGGTTGAGGTAACAATTGTTATCATAGCTGGAGGGAGGGGATCACATATTATATTTATGCGAAAATCCCTTTGATTCCATTCCTCTCTGTTCTGATAATAAATTTCACCTCTTTAAACCTCTTTGTGATTATTGTTTGAATATAAGGTAAAATTTTTGGCACAGATCGAAATTGAGTGCTAAAAAAAAACGAGCGATTTTCGCGATATACAGGCGAAAATGTAAATCAAAATCAAAATGGATACACAAAATGAGCAATGTCGCTGTATGTATGTGTGATTTCCGATCCGCAGGAGTTTAGTCCCTATGTCCCATGGAACGGAACTTGCAAAAACGCAATCAATGCGAGCCTACGACAAACGCTATTCCGATAGATCTAATGAGAGTGATCTACGGGAAGGCTCTTGTGATTGGTCAGCACTAATTGCGCATTCCAGAAATTCCGCTCTATGGGACATATGAAAACACATTTTAGCGGAACGGAATCGACTGAATAAAACCACGACTAATCACGAGCGTTCCGCTAATTCCACATCATGGAATGCGCTCAGGATGCGCTCCCAAGGGATACGGAACTGCGGATATGCCGAACTGCGGAACGTTCGTGATTGATCGTGGCTTCATTCCGTCGATTTCGCCTGTTACGCAAATTTATTGGCCGCAGCACAGACTCTTGCATAACGCATAATACATAATGCATAAGAAAATCAACTAATCGGAAATCAACTAATTTTTCTTTTCCATGGAATGGGAGGAAAGGAAAGATTCTGTTAGTTGATTCGCTTATGCTATGGATTATGCGTCATGCAGAAGCCTATGCTGCGGCCTTATTTCTGTTATAAACAGTATAAACCATAAGAAGGCCAAGTATTTAATCATCTATTAAGTTTTACAGGTCGGGACTTAAGATATTGGTAAGATATTTATCTTATATCATTATTATACGTATTTTAGTTATATATAATTATATTAATTATATATGTAATTTCTATTAAATCTGATATATTTACATTATTATTTGCTATAACTGATGAATGTAGAACACTCTTATCTCAAAGTGCGTTCCTTAGCTACTTCGATGCTTTTCGCTAGGCTCCGCCCACTCACCTAGTCACCCAGCGATCACCCAACCAGTGAGGAATCTGAACATAGCCCAAAGTGTACCACGTGGAGATTGCCCGGTCGGATTTATACCTTTTTACGTGTGTGCGTGCGTGCGTGCGCGATGCAGCAGAGATAAGGACCCCATAGTTTGTCACGCCCGTAGTATTTTTTGACTCCAAACCCTCTCTGCCCAACACACACACACACACACACACACACACACACACACACACACAAGGTATGAATCCGATCGGGCAACCTCCACGCGGTACACCTTGGGTGTACCGCTAATACTGCGGCGGTACTGTAACTTTTAATCTTCAATTCGAGATTTATTTAATCAAAAGATACTTTATTATAGGATTTTGGAAAGCTCTTGACATCGGCTATTGGATTCAGGAATAAAAAATAGGATGTTTCATTTTAAAAAATTGATGTGACCTTGATCTGACCTTGTCAAAGCCAACCAAGGTCAAACTGATATGATCAATAAATAGATCTTTTTAAACCTCACAACTTTGAACATATTTTTGATTGGATCTTATCCTGCGGAGATAAAAAGGGTGGACGGATGATCTGAGACACCTTGTATATTACAAGATGAGTCAGGTAAATCTGGATAAATCAGTTTATTAAAAGGCTATTTTATTCAGAAAAAACTTGAAAATACACAAAAATTTGTATGTCGCAGTGAGATCCTTTCTGATGGCTTCTGCACACTGGACGCGGAAATATTTGCCGCGCGGCAAAATGTGATGCAGTAGCCAATAAATTTACAGCTCCTAATGTGTTCATTGGTTACCGCGTTTTATTTTGCCACGCGGCAAGCGTTTCCGCGTCCAGTGTGCAGGAGCCATGAGTTCTATTATTAACCATGGTGGAAGGATTACATGGTGTGCTTAGTTTGGACAAATTATGCCTCTTTTCTGAGTCGGAGTGCCATTCTATTTCTATCTCTATCGCTATTGCCTTGCATTGTGTTTAAGATTTACGGATGATATAAGATGACATAGGCAGATATTCATAGTCGGTTCTTAGGGCTGTCACACACAAAATTCCCCAACAGTGACCGTAAGTAACGTGAATTTAAGCTGATGAACAGGATAATCAGGATACTGCTTTAGGTCTACGAAAATGGAAATAACAGTAAACTTATCCATAATCTCACAATTAGGTGAATTTCAACCGGCTAAAGCTCGCCTATGGCTAAGTTTACTGCTATTTCTATTTCCGTTAGAGTACATAAATTTAAAGCAGTATCCTGATTGGCTCATCGGCTTAAGTTCACGTCTTAAGGTTACTGTTACAGAAATTTTGTCTGCGGTAATTCTTATCTTGTAAGCTTATTTTATAATACTTATTTAAATCATTCATTTAGCTCGTCTAATTGCATTATAACACTAATATTTTATTTTATAGCTATATCTTATGATTGCAGTATGCAAACTATTACAATTAACGATTAGAGCATTATTATAATTTATTCACTAAATTTGCAGAAAACAGAACTCAATCCCTCGAACAGTCCCTAATCTAACTTTCCTTAACCATAAGAATTCAAATAATTGAACTCTTAAGGTGTTTTTAAAATAGGTCACGTGATTAAAATTGATGTTTGATATTCGTTTCGTGTTATTCAATTTTTATCACGTGACTTATTTTGACGTCGGAAATGAGCATCAAGCGTCAGCATGAAAAGGCACCTTTACGGAAGTGCTCCTACGGTAATTTACGAATTTCTTAACATGTCATGTTAAAAATTCTTATTGAACTTGCGCCTTAATGCTGCTCTCTAATTGTTTCGTGACATCTCAAGACAGAACTTAAGATGGTTTAAAATATAAGAACTGATTATGAATACCGGCCTAAGAGTATAAGACTGTGTTCCAAAATTTACTGTCAGCGCTGAAAATTTACAGTTTACGTTATGTGTATTATATATTTTTAGCACTAGCAGTCAATTTTGGAACACAGCCTAAATGTAGTCACATGCTATAACAGGGTTGGGAACGTATCATACTTGCGTATAGATATTTTACGTATGATACTGAAGTATGATATCACTTCACTTTCATATGTTTATGTATTATACGTCACATAACCTTATTTTTTAATCCGATCTTATTTAGATGTTTTGGACTGGCAAAACAGATTTACATTTTATTGCAATATCAACAATTTGAATACGACAATATTATATTGAAAATTATATTGAAAATTAATTAAAAAATTATGACATAATCAGATTATATGTACTTTCAAATTAAATCGCGATAAGAGCAAAAATTACAATGAATTTCTAATATTATTGTGTACCAAATTCAAGTATATACTTATATTTTCAATATTATTTCCTTTTCGTTTTTTATTTACAAACTATAGTTTTAATAAAACTGAAAAGTTTTTGGAGTTATTCCCAACCATCAATATACTTCAAAACTTCAAAAATCTTAGAACATTGTTTTTTAGTCAATATAGATTAATAAATTAGAAGTTAAGGTTATGTTAAAGATATCGTACAAATTTGATAGGTATTCTAGGTATGATACGCATTCATACGTATCAACCCAGACAGCACAAAATACGTAAAGATAAGAAAAGAGATCCTTTTTAAGTTGTCTTTCCGACAAAACGAAAAGACATGATCTCTAAAAGATGTCTAAAAGATATCTTCACAAAGATGTCTAAAAGATGACGAAAAGACATTGTTTTTAGATTGTCTTTTCAGCAAGATCAAAAGATGTCTATAAGATGTCTATAAGATGTTTATAAAATGTCTCTTTGGTCTTTTAGTTTTGTTAAAAAGACAACTAAAAAAAGACGTCTTTTCGTCATTTTTCTATGGTTGTCATTTTCGCAAAACAAAAAGTCGACTAAAAAATATCTTTTCGTATTGCCGAAAAGACAACATGAAAAAGATATTTTTCCGTTATTTTTGTACTTTTTATCACTCATTCGCGAGCAGTACGCGAGATCGCTACCAGATGGACGTGATAGAGTTTAGTTTCTCCTGTTTGAAAATCATACAGGACAGAATAAAAGGTGCAGCATTATGAAAAATTTTACTCGTGTTCTAATGAACAAATAATCTAACGAATAAAATATTTTTTGTAATCATGTCCCCAAAGGGAACTATGATGAAAGGTAATGACTCTTACACATAGGACACGACAAACATTGCAGGAAATGAAACATGTATTGTCAGACATTTTATTTCGTTTTGTGTAAAAATTAATTTAGGAATTCAATATTATTAAACGTTATATCAAAATATAAAAACTAAAAGAAGTATTAAAGACGACTAAAAGATATTCAAAAAAGTCATCTTTTAATTCATATGGATAAGACTATAAGATGACTAGCAGTGCGACATCTGTCGTCTTTTAACCATCTTTTCGTTGACTATATTCTTTCATTAAAAGATATCTTTATAACATATAAAAAGAAGAGCATAAAAAACCACAGCACAAATTATAGTTTGTGAATTTAATTATTATTACATTAATTAAAACATTAAACGTTTCGACCACAATCTGGCCATCTTCAGTAATTCAATAATATTCTTAAAACGCAGAGTTACATCTAGTTGACATTAAATTCAACAGTCGGGTGTTGTAATTAAATAAACATGTTCTTTTTTATGTGAAGATGCTTCATACAATAATGTACAACGCCAATTGTCATATCACGAAAAGTGTAGAACAAGAATTTCCAAATTCTAATTTAAATAAAATTGTATATCATTAATATCTTCTAGTCGGAATATAAAGAAATAAAATCGTTACCTGTTTTACAGCAAAAAAACTAAACGATGAATCTCAAGTACCTCTTTTGCACAATTAGAATTTTGTCGTGACATTATGTGTTGTTATTTGTCATATCATGTATTTTACCACTATTTATATATCTGAGTCAACAGTTTAGAAAGTTCTAGAATTATTTATTAAGAGAAAGAGAGATCCTTCTTAAGAAGAGGAAGATAAACATCAGGCAAACCTTCCGTGTCACTTTGCTTATTGATACCTCTTGTTTGTCTTTTTATATGTATCATCCGAAATTCTTCTTTTCATTAACGATTGTTCTGTATCTAAAATTCTTATATTATCCCAATCTAATTCATGCATCTCATTCAAACGGTGACGTGAAACCACTGAAATTTCGGAAGAAGGTTTTTTTATGTCAGCCTTATGTTCTTTTATCCGAGTTTTTAATTTCCTTTTAGTTTGGCCAACATAGGACGATTCACAGTTTAAACAATTGATTTTATAAACTACTCCACATTGGTCATCCTTAGGCAAAGAATCCTTTCCTGTCCTAATAAATGTATTCATTTTATTCATAGGTTTGTAAGCTATATTAAAACCGTGAACATGTGAAAATTTTTTGAATTTTTCAGATACTTTGCCCAAGTATGGTATCGTGAAAAATTGTTTTGAAGTAACGTTAGAATCACATTCATTATTAATTTCTTAATGATTTTGATCTAAATTAGTTCTATTTTCCAATTATTAAGACAGGAATTATTAAGACAGGAAAAGATTCTTATGATACATATAAAAATGATACATATAAAAAGACAAATAAGTGGTATCAATAAGCAAAGTGACACTGAAGGTTTGCCTGATGTTTATCTTCCTCTTCTTAAGAAGGATCTCTCTTTCTCTTAATAAATAATTCTAGAACTTTCTAAACTGTTGACTCAGATATATAAATAATGGTAAAATACATGATATGACAAATAACAACACACAATGTCACGACAAAATTTTAATTGTACAAAAGAGGTACTTGAGATTCATCGTTTAGTTTTTTTGCTGTAAAATAGGTAACGATTTTATTTCTTTATATTCCGACTAGAAGATATTAATGATATACAATTTTATTTAAATTAGAATCTGAAAATTCTTCTACACTTTTCGTGATATGACAATTGGCGTTGTAACATTATTGTATGAAGCATCTTCACATAGAAAAGAACATGTTTATTTAATTACAACACCCGACTGTTGAATTTAATGTCAACTAGATGTAACTCTGCGTTTTAAGAATATTATTGAATTACTGAAGATGGCCAGATTGTGGTCGAAACGTTTAATGTTTTAATTAATGTAATAATAATTAAATTCACAAACTATAACTTGTGCTGTGTTTTTTAAACTTTTCTTTTTATATGTTTTAAAATTATAACCACGTTAGTTTTCAAGATATATCTTTATAACAATTTAGTCGTCTTTTAGACGACTTTGTGCTCTCTGGGAAACTTCCAGAATGTGTATCAAACTCAACCCTGTATTTCAATATAACTACAGTAGCCACAGTACGAGCAAACGAAGGGCTCAGTTTTGTTCTGCACATGCGTTGGCTCAATCAAGAATATGAAGGACTGTCATAGAATTAAAACTGTGGCGACGACGATTTAGACACAATAAACTACTGTAAGAAATTTACTAGATATAGACACAACAGAGATACCAACAGAGATATCAAAGGCTATGTGGCTGAGTGGCAGAACGAAAGTCTATTAAATGAGGAGGAGAGAACAGATCTGGGATCGAGACAAGGAGCGCCCTGATATTTTTTCTCTGTTGTCAATTGTTTACAGCTCAGAAATGGGATTAGTGTGCCTGTTATCTTTCAGGGGAAGGGGATCAGGATTTTAGAAACGTATTCTGGAGTCAGCTGTCATATAAGGAATCGGAGTCGGTAGCGAGAATGCTCGAAGTATGCACGGAATGATTTGGTAAAAGAGAGACTGGGATTCAGATACAGAAATAATAAATAGCTCAGATGACCAAGAGATGCCCAGACGGAGAACACGAGAATTGGTTGATTATCCGGTAGATGGGGATCGTGCGCGGGGACCCCGACGACTTCTGGAAGATCCTGGATATGACGGAAAAATGCCATGGGGACATTCCAAGTCGAATATGTTGTCAGACAGATCGAGCTCATTAGGGACTTTGTCCAACAACAATTGCGGTCTTGATTTAAGCATTCGAGAACGAATGTGATGTCAGGCTAGCCGAACCGTAAGAAATTTACTAGATATAGACACAACAGAGATACCAACAGCGTCAGGGTTGTATGGCTCAGTGGCAGAACAAAAGTCTACCAAATCGGAGGAGAGAACAAGGATCGAGATGAGGAGCGCCCTGATATTTTTTCTCTTTTGTCGTCAATTGTTTACACTACGATTGAGAGTTGAGTGAATATTGTGTATAATTACACATATTAAGATAAATAAAATAAGTGGAATCTCTTGTACTTTTGGGTATCAAATTATATCTTATCCACTCTACTCTCCGGATTTAGAATAGAACGAGAAATAATTGAAGCCTAATTCTGTAATTTTGCACGGAAATCGTTTTTTTTCCATTTTTGTACGGCAACTACTAAACTTCTCACTTGCTTTAAACGATTACCGTACGTGAATAATGCATTAATTCTAACTGTAATTTAACTTGGAAGAATTTGAAGAGTGATACTTTCCAAGTGTCGTATCATCAAATGGATTGTGGCACTATCTTATAAAGATTTACCTCATCACTCTCGTATTACAATAATTAAGTAAATACAATGTTTCGTTGCTTTATCGTTTTCTCTATCCCTATTCTATATTCTAAACAGCACATATTTGGATACATGTTCAAAACTGTGGCATAAAACATCTTAAAGATTTATGTTATGGCGTCTTAAAGAGATCTTAAAGACGTTTTATGTCCCAATTTTAAACATTGTGCTATCTAAAATTGTCAATAATTTGTTGACTTGCAAATATCATGTTTCACATACATTCCAAAGAGCACAAAGTCGCCCAGCAAACGAGAATGGATTAAAATGAATTGAAATGGATTCAGATTTTCAGAAATATTGATTCACGAATGTTAAAATGAATGCTTTTCAATTCTGAATGCATTTTTATTCATTTATAGGAATTGCATGGAGCATATCTCTATGCTTTTGAATCTAAAAATAATATTAGCTTTTTCTGTGCACACAAACACAATTGTGAATATTATTGAATTCAAAATTTTGAATAGGAAATGCAGTTTTTCAATTCAATTGCATCCAATTGAATCTAATTGAATCCAATTGAATCCAATTGAATCTAAAAAAAAATATTTGCTATTTAAAATACGCATTCGGATAGAAAAAAATTTCAATCCATTTTAATTCGTTCTCGTTTGCTAGATAATTATACTGTGATCATGCTAATGTAAGAAGACAAGGGGCGGTATTCATAGTCTGTTCTTATTTGAAGACTATGTAGTGCTTATTGACAGCACTGTTTCACTAGCAGAGGATTTACGTCGGCCATCTTGATAGAGCTCATTTACTCACTGACTCGTGATCAATTCTTTTATATTCCATAATAATAAATAGATTTTTATATTTACAAATGTCCGGTATCAACCTGTGCTCCTCTCACTTAAACATATTACACGGCCGTCACATTTTAATGATCCTGACGCTAGAGCAATATACGAATTGAACACACGTGGCGTCGCACGCACAGGTTAACCACACATACGTTTAAACCGGCAGAAGTAGATGTACAATACATGTTACAGGATTTATCATAAAAACGTGAAAAACAATAATTTTTGTGCCACCTTATCTTGCGTATCTTATTGTACCATCTACTTCTATTGAATAAAATACATTTCACATTTATTCATGTTGTGTATATAATCTGTTAAACAGATTTCCTGGACAGAGAATGCAAACGGAAAAATGCATTTGTAATGAACAATATATATACAAAATGTATTAATCTATTGATATACATTTATTGTGTATAATAATTGTATTTTAAAAAAGAAAAAAATGTCGCGGTTCGAACTCGCAACATCGACGTTACTAATCAGACATGCTACCGCTGCGCCACGAGCTCTTCGATCAAACGATTTACTGAAATGGCCAGGCACTCGAAATTTTCAACTTTGATTTTTTCGCAAACGCTTGAGTAGTGACTATTATTCTTTTATTCAGTAACACTTGACGTAATTATCTATCGCTACAACGAGTTTTGTTAAAATCAATTGGTATCACGTCGTGAAGTCTCCTTGTTAGAATTCCCACCATCATAAGATAAGTACCCTGCATTAAAAAATACCCTGATTACGCATTTCTCTGATTCTCAGGAAAAGCACATCCATAAACTATTGACAGGAATAGAACTTGCGGATAAACAACTGTCTGCATTATTATGTAAACTATGCGAATTAGCGGGAAGCAATGTTCCGGATAACATGTTGTAAACACTATGATTACAACGGCTCCCTCAACGGGTACAAGAAGTCTTGGCATTCAATTAAACAAATTGACAAAATTGGCAAAACCCTGGAACGCACCGCTGAATCAAACGCAATGACTGTAGCCACAGTTGCAACACCATCAGATGAGAATAAAGTGATTGATGCAGGCGCTGACATTTTGTTGATTCCTAGGGATACATTGAAGAAACTTGTAAAATCAATCACGTTCGAATTATACGCTACAAACGATTCTAGAATTAAGACATACGGAAGGAAACTGGTAACACTATATTTAGGACTCTGGTGCAACTTTCAATGGCATTTCTGCATTGCAGATGTGACACAATCCGTATTAGGTGCTGATTTCCTCAATCACTTTGGATTATTGATTGATCTACAAAACCTTGACAATCGAACTAGACTAACAACACATTAAACAGGTACCACCATCAGTATTAATAATAAGCTACAACTACTGATATTTAAAGCTTTTAAACCAATTTCCAGGTCTCATCATACCAAGGAGCCAATCGGTACCACATTCACACGGCGTGATCCATCATATTATGACACACCAGTGGCCAGCCGATCACGCCGGTTAATCGGGGAAAAGCTACATATTGCTAGAGAAGAATTTAACTATATTGGTCGAACAGGGAATATAACACCCATCTCATAGCCTGTGCATCCTACGCTTGGTGCCTAAGAAACAGATAGGAGTCTGGTGCCTGGGCGCAGACTTCAGAGCATTAAATGCTGTAACAGTTCCTGATAGATATCCCATTCTGCACATACAAGACTTTAGTCAAGAATTTCATGGAAAGATTTTCTCCACACTAGATATACATAGAGCTTATCACCAGGTACCAGGTGCAGAAGAAGATGTACAGAAAACTTCATTACCACACCATTCGGCCTATATGAATTTTTTAGTTATGCCCTTCAGGTTGTACAATTCAGCCCAGACGTTCCAGCGCATGATGAATGTCATCCTACAGGAGTTAGATTACTGCAAAGTGTACATTGATGACGTATTAATAGCGTCGGAAAATCCACAACAATACAAAGAATACTTACGAGAAGTCCTTAAAAGATTCCACGAAGCGGGCATCACTTTGAACGCTGCTAAATGCATATTCGGCAAGTCAGAAATACAGTTCCTGGGATACATCATATCCGAACATGGCATTAGACCACTGCAAGAAAGAATACAAGCTGTATTACAGTATCCAAAATCGACGACAATTGCTCAGCTACACAGATTTTTGATATAATAAATTATTATCGTCGATGCATGAAGAACACTGCGCACTAACAAGCTATTCTGTACAAGTTCATTAAGGGCACTAAGAAAAACGACAAAAGAGTAGTGTCCTGGATAAAACCAGCTGAGGACGCATTCGAGCGGTATAAAAGTTAGCCAGTACAACCTATGGAAAAAGTACCATTATTACTAACTACCAACGCTTCAAATGTGACAATCGAAGCGACATTAGAACAGTTCCAACAAATGGGAGCCAATTGGATTCTTTTCCAGGAAACTAATAGTGGCATAAAGACATTATAGCATATTTGATAAAGAACTATTAGCCATTTACAAGGGAATCAAATATTTCAGGCATCTCTCGAAAAAAGAAACCTCATCGTAAAAATAGACTACAAACCATTGACATTCGTCTTCAAGCAACGACTCAAGAAAACATCACTGCATCAGACCAGACACCTTGATTTCATTGATCAACCGATATATACATCGCAGAATGCGGTAGCTGATACCTTATCGAGAATCCAGTCTATAGATATTCCAGTCATTGTAACAATAGAACAGCTAGCCGACGAGCAGAAACAAGATGAAGAAATGACAAGAATCCTGCAGGGAGCAATATCACTGAAATTACAAGAATTCAATTTACCGGAGATGGCATGCTTACTTTAGTGAGTGCTCAAAAGACGTTATCAGATTATATGTCTACGCTCAGACGAAAAATCTTTGACGTCGTATACACTCTGGCTTATCCCAGCGAACAAATTCTAGCATATTTGATAAAGAACTATTAGCCATTTACAAGGGAATCAAATATTTCAGGCATCTCTCGAAAAAAGAAACCTCATCGTAAAAATAGACTACAAACCATTGACATTCGTCTTCAAGCAACGACTCAAGAAAACATCACTGCATCAGACCAGACACCTTGATTTCATTGATCAACCGATATATACATCGCAGAATGCGGTAGCTGATACCTTATCGAGAATCCAGTCTATAGATACTCCAGTCATTGTAACAATAGAACAGCTAGCTGACGAGCAGAAACAAGATGAAGAAATAACAAGAATCCTGCAGGGAGCAATATCACTGAAATTACAAGAATTCAATTTACCGGAGATGGCATGCTTACTTTAGTGAGTGCTCAAAAGACGTCAGATTATATGTCTACGCTCAGACGAAAAATCTTTGACGTCGTATACACTCTGGCTTATCCCAGCGAACAAATTCGGCAGAAATTCGTGTGGCCAGCTATAAACAAAGATATCCAACACTGAGCGCGCATTTACTTAACGTGCTAAAGAGTAAAGATATCACGCCATACAAGGAATATTCCAGAGTATATTTCCATACCGGATGAGCGCTTTCAACACGTGCATATGGACATAATCGGTCCATTACCATTATCCCATGGTGGAAGGATTACATGGTGTGCTCAGTTTGCAAGCGTCTCTCTAATTCTCTGTTCTTTCGCTTACACAGTAATCATTCATAGATTCAGTTTAGCCAACCTTAGTTGTTGTCTTCGTCGTACGCACATCATTTAGATTCGGTCTTTTTATCATATACTATTTACTACTACCAATGCGTCGCATACATGTTCTATTCTAGCTCCTACTCACTTTAACGCATTCATTGGAGTGAATAGGGGCTATAATAAGAATTGAAAAATATTTCAGAAATATATACTCAATAAATCTATACTGTTTTATAGAATTTTCATATATTCATTGTTGCCTTAACGAAACACCTTAGATGCAAACAAATACGCACTTCATTGTACCACCTCGCTTCCAACGACATGATCAAACATTGGCACCGTGCGTTCAAAGGCACGCTGATGATTCACGGCCAGGGAGACAAATGAACAGAATATCTACTTGGTGTACTTTTCGAACTGAGAGCATGTTCCAAACAGGAACTGAGTGTTCCTTAACGGAGATAATGTTTGGCACCGTACTAAAGCTACCAGCTGAGTTTTTTGATAACGGTGACACATCCACTGATATCACATCGTTTGTTAGCAAGCTACGAGAACGAATAAGGCGTTTACGCGCTACACCTACAGCACATCACAACAAACTCTGTTTATACATAAGGAGTTGGACATGTGTACCCACGTATTTCTACGAGACGATACTGTACGAAAATCATTGCAGCAACCATATAGTCCGTTTGAGGTAGTAAATATAATTACAGACAGATTATACACCATAAAGATCAACAGAAAGGAAACTAATCTCAACTGATTGATTAAAGCCAGTTTTCCTATCAGACTATGATATAACTGAAATAACCCCTAATAAGCCTCAGGAAAGGCAGATGTCAATTCATCCAGCACAACATAGTTTAAAACACGTAACTTTCTTGTCAGCCATAGTGCCTATTGGCAACACTGTTTCAGAGAATTTACGTCGGCCATGTTGACAGAGTTCACTTACTGGCTCGTGACCTTATTGAAGCAATCTTTTATATTCCGTAATAATAAAATAGATTTTTATGGGAGTGATGCAATTGCGCACTGTAGCAATTGCCCACTGCCAATCACAATGACTTCTGTAGAGGAAGTTTAAGGTTATTTTTTTTAGCGCTGTGATTGGCTTGTGGACAATTGGATCGTGGACGATCGCCATACACTCAATTTTTATATTTACGAATTGTGTCCGGTATATCAACCTGTACTCCTGTTACTTAAACATATTACGCGGCCGCCATAACTATCTTAAATAATGTCTTAAGACGCTAATACTGCCTTCTGATTGATTCATGACTTCTTAACACTGAACTTTAGACGATCTTGAATATAAGATCTGACTGTGAATACTATCTTAGGTATACCATTCCCGAGGATGCGCAGTAGGAAAGTGAATTGAGGTCAAAATTGGATTGGTTGTTTTCAGTATTGCTATCGCCATTATGCGCAATGAAGTTGCGACACTTTTTTTGAGTTTAAGAATACGCAATTAAGTTCAGGATGCGAATCCCTCTCACGTACAATGAATATGATCGAATAAGATTTGTCAGATGTCTACATACATACAAATGTGTATAATATGTGTATAATAAATGTATACCATAAATTTGAATGTTACATGTTGCGCGAAATTCACGAAATATAATGTCAGTAGAACACATTATAAGCAATATAATAATTTTAATAATTTAATAATTAATTAATAACTAATAATAATAATAATAATACATCATAAAAACGAACGTGGTATTATAATTCAAAACGTATGAAAAGAAGAGCATAAAAAAACTACCGCACATTATTTGGGAGTACAAGTTCGGTCCGTTTATTTGTGTTCAAAAATGCATTTATTTCAAAACAAAATGAATGAATAGATTAATTAAAGTATTGTCCATCGCTGGCTACTACTTTTTCTCATCTCTCAGGCAATTTTCGAATTCCATCTCGAAAAAATGACTCGTCTTTGGAGCCAATTTTCGATTTCTACGAAAGAAGTGAACCGGTGACTTGCCAAATCATGCTGCATCCTTCGGAACAACCAGTAATCAGAAGGAGCAATGTCCGGAGAATACGGCGGGTGCGGTAAAACATCCTATTTGAGCGTTTCCAAATATTTTTTTACGACTTTTGCGACATGAGGCCGAGCGTTGTCATGAAGAAAAATAACTTTATCATGTCTTTACTTGTATTCCGGCCGTTTTTCTCGCAATGCACGGCTCAAACGAATCAATTGTAGCCGACACCGATCGCCCGTAATGGAATCACCAGGTTTCAGCAGCTCATAATAAACAACACCCTTTTGGTCCCACCAGAAACAGAGCATGATCTTCGAACTATGAATGTTCGGCTTTGGTGTTGATGTTGAGATCGATGGCAACGATTGACCGGGCTTAGCGTAGTATTTTTTCTTCTTGGGGTAGTCGTAGAATATCCAATTCTCATCTCCAGTCACAATCCGATGCAAAAAACCTTTTCTTTGTTGTCTTTGAATCAGCTGTTCGCAAGTGAAAAATCGTCTTTCAACGTCTCTCGATTTCAGTTCATAAGGTACCCAATTTCCTTGTTTTTGAATTATTCCCATGGCTCTCAATAGTGCAGAAACGGCTTATTGAGTTACTCCCAATGATTCTGCAAGCTCCTCTTGCGTTTGACTCTGATCTTCTTCGAGTAATGCCTCTAATTCTTTGTCTTCGAATTTTTTTGGCTGTCCAGAGCGAGGCTTGTCTTCAACGCTGAAATCTCCATCCTTGAAACGTCGAAACCATTCCCTACATGATTTATCAGTTGGAGCAGTGTCACCATAAACTTCGACAAGCATTCGATGGACTTTAGCTGCACTTTTCTTCCAATTAAAGCAGAAAATTAGAACCTCCCGCAAATGCTGCTTGGTTAATACAAAATTTGATATTTCAAACACAGTAAAAATCAACGTTTTTGTACGAAACTCAAAGTGATAAACTGAATATTATTAGCAGATGTATAATCTCTCTGAAAACGCCAAAATCAGCTGTCATTATGAACCATTCACAACAGCCAGAGCCATCTTTTGGAAAACGGACCGAACTAACTTGTACTTCCTAGTTTGTGATATTTAATTATCATTACATTAATAAAAGCTTTAGACGTTTCGGCCACAATCTGGTCATCCTCAGTAAATTCACAATATTCTTAAAACGCAGAGTTACATATATTAGGTGTATTAGAAAGTTCTGTCCATTTTTATGCAAAAAGTATGATTATATTTAAAAAACAAGATGAAAACGTACATCAATCAAAATATTGTCCATCGTTAGCGATGACTTTTTCCCATCTTTCGGGCAGTAAGCGAATTCCGCGGCGAAAGAATGACTCATCTTTGGAGGCTATCCACTCAGAGACCCATTTTTCGACATCTTCATAAGAATTGAAGTGTTCCTCTGCAAGTGCATGTGCCATCGATCGAAACAAGTGATAGTCGGAAGGGGCACAGTCTGGTGAATAAGCCGCATAGGGTAGCATTTCCCAGCGAAGTGCTTCTAACGTTTCCTTAACGAGTTTTGTGATGCGAGGTCGAAGCAAGATCACTTTATGCTGTCTCGTTTCATATTCTGGTAGTTTTTCTGGCACTCAGCTCAAACGGATAATTTGTTCTCGGTAGAGATCCCCTGTGACTGTTTGACCAGATTTCAACAGCTCATGGTACACTACACCCTGTTGATCCCTCCAAATACAGAGAATTGCCTTCTTTCCGTGGATATTTCGCTTTGGCGTCGATGTCGATGGTTGGCCTGGATCGCAAATGGTTTTTCGGCGTTTGGGATTATCGAAGTAGATCCACTTTTCATCACCAGTCACAATTCGGTGCAAAAATCCTTTTCTTTGTTGCTGTAGCAAGCAGAATTTCGCAGGTGGTTTTTCGTCTTTCGATGTCTCTTGGCTTCAGTTTATATGGGACCCATTTTCCTTCCTTGTAGATCTTTCCTCAGGCTTTCAAATGATCGGAAATAACAGATTGAGCACAATTTAATGTTTCTGCAGGTTGTTTTTGCGTTTGACATGGGTCTTCATCCACCAATGCCTGTAATTCTTCGTCTTCAAATGCTTTTGGCCGTCCAGAACGCTCTTTGTTCTCCACATCAAAATCACCACTTTTAAAGCGTCGAAACCATTCTCTGTATGTTTTATCGGAAGGAGCACTATCACCATAAACTTCTACAAGCATTGATGATGAGCTTCAGCTGCAGTTTTCTTCCATTTGAAGCAAAAGATTAACACTTCGCGCTTATTTGGTTCAAATGTCAACATTTTCGATGCGGTAAAAAGCAATGTTATTGATGCAAACGTATACTTTTATATACTGAATTTTATGACAGATGATAAAACTAAAAAATTAAGCTTGATTTAGACATTAGAGTTATCGACAGTTCTAGCTATAGCAACTCGTCGCTAGATGGACGGAACTTTCTGATACATCTAATAGTTGACATTAAATTCAACCAACGTCGTATGATATAATTATATATAAATGTGTTCTTTCTATAAATGTGAAGATGCCTCATACAATAATGTTACACCGCCAATTGTCATATCACGAAAAATGCAGAACGAGAATTTCCAGATACCAAATTAACATTAATATCTTCTAATCGAAATGTGTGAGAATAGAATCGTTACCTGTTTTACAGCAAAAAAATAATGATGAATCTCAAGTACATCCTTTTCACAGATGGAAATTTGTCGTGACATTGTGTGTTATTATTTGTCGTATCATATATGTTGCCACTATTTATATGTATAAGTCAAAAGTTTAGAAAGTTCTAGAATTATTTATTAAGTGTGAGAGAGATCTTTCTTAAGAAGAGGCAGATAAACATCAGGCAAACCTTCAGTGTCACTTTGTTTATTGACCACTTATTTGGCCTTTAATGTATATCATTTCAGAAATTCTTCTTTTCATTAATGATTCCGTGTCTAAAATTCTTATTATCCCAATCCAATTTATGCATCTCATTCAACTGGTGACGTGAAACCACTGACATCTCAGAAGTGGATCTTCTTATGTCAGCCTTATGTTCTTTTATCCGAGTTTTTAATTTCCTTTTTGTTTGGCCAACATAAGAAGATTCACGATTAAAACAATTTATTTTGTAGACTACTCCACGATGGTCCTCTTTAAGCAAAGGATCTTTTCCAGTTTTTATAAATACACATATATTCATTTTATTCATGGGTTTATAAGCGATATTAAAGCCATGAATATGTGAAAGTTTTTTAAATTTTTCAGATACTTTGCTTAAATATGGTATTGTGAAAAACTTTTTCTTTGAATTAGAATTAGAGTCACTTTCGTTATTATTGTCCTCACGATTTTGATCTAAATTAGTTCTACTTTCCAAGGTTTTTATTCTATTTTTTATTGTTGTAAATATGAATTTAAGAGGATAGCCATTCATTAAAAGAGTGTGAATTAAATCAGAGATGATTTTTTCTTGAAATTTTGGATGGGATAAAAGCAAAATTCTATCTAATTGTCCGATGATTACGCCTCTTTTATGTACTAACGGATGATTCGAAAAATAATTTAAATATCTCCCAGAATTAGTAGGTTTTTTTGTAAATATCGAAGATGGTTCTTCCTTCTTGTCTCATTAATTTTACGTCTAAAAAATTTATGCCGTTTTCATCGCCAAAGTCAACAGTGAATCTAAGCCTTTCGTGATATGAATTAAACAATTCCAAAACCCCCTCAACCTTTTTTTTTTTTTGGTAATGGAGGGGAAATGCCTGACGCATACCCCGAGCCTCGGGGGAGAGCCCGGGGTTATGTGGGGCTTGCACCCACTAAAACCCTTCCGGGTGTCCTGCACAGGCCATAACTGAGGGGCTCCCAGGAACGTGTGCAGCATACTTCTGGGAGTGCAGCATACTTCTGGGAGAACCCCCTCAACCTTGTCTTTATGCACCGCTAACACAATGTCATCCACATAATGGAAATAAAAAGACGAGATAATATTATTAGCAGTAATAATTTCTTGTTCTAAGTCTTGTAGAACTATGTTCGTTAATATAGGGGACAACAAAGAGCCCATTGGCATGCCAAAATCTGTCTAAATATTTTTTGTCGAATTAAAAAATGTAGAGTTAATTATAATCATAATTGCTTGAATAAACTTATGTAAAGGAATCGAAGTCTTGTTTTCAATCAAGTTCCACCTACGTTCAATGCTTTTTAATACTAAATCAGTCGGAATGTTCGTGTACATGGAGACCACGTCGAATGATATAATATTAAAATTTTTATCGATTATCTTTCCATTAAGTTTATTTACAATATCAAAACTGTTTTTTACAATAAAATTCTTTTTATTACTATTATCTATAATTTCTTTTAAGAAGGTCGCCAGTGGATAAAAAGCACTGTTAATGCAGCTAACTATCAATCTTAGAGGATAACCTTCCTTATGAATTTTTGGCAGTCCATAAGAACTTGGAAGTTCGCCGTCCGATACATACAATTTTTATAAGTTTAGATCGATATACCCCTTGTTTTTCCAATTTTTTAGTAAGTTACCGATTTCAGATGTTATTTTGTTGGTGGGATCTTTATTTATTAAATCGTATGTGGTCTGACCGTTGAGAATCTCATACATTTTCTCTATGTAACTTTCCCGATTCATGATTACTGTAGTATTACCTTTATCCGCTCTAGTGATTAAAATATCAGGATTCTCTTAGATGAATCGCTTCACTTCCTTTACACCTTCATATATGATCTTATTCTCAGACAATTCAATGTCACAATTCTTTATTGACTTGAGTATTTGAATTGTTTCGTTCCTAACTATTTTACATACTTTATCGTCAGCTGTGAAAAGATTATACTCAACATGTTTGATGAACTCACGCATACTCCTTTCTTTGCCGATGACATTATTAGGTAAGTTGAATTGCTGACCTAATTGCAATACAACTTTGGCTTTCTCTGAAATTTCAGTATCACTGAGATTTATTAGCCATTGTTAGTTAGTACTCATTATTTCAAAATTTGTATTGAATCTGTCCGGACCAATATTAATCTTATAAGATGATTGTCGTTCATTAGCCGTCATATTTTCGGTTGAAATTTTCTTTAATTTCAACGGTGCTCTAACAGTATCACCATTCATCTCAGAGTCTAACAATTGCATTATATTATTGTTAATATTTTCAATTTTCATTCTTTCTCTACACTTATGACTAGCTCGCAGGTTTTTGATTTTATTAGTAATCCTTTCCTGTTCCTTTCGCCACATTCTATGATTTTTGGCATGCCAATGAGCTCTCCGTTGTCCCCTATATTAACGAACATAGTTCTACAAGACTTAGAACAAGAAATTATTACTGCTAATAATATTATCTCGTCTTTTTATTTCCGTTATGTGGATGACATTGTGTTAGCGGTGCATAAAGACAAGGTTGAGGGGGTTCTGGAATTGTTTAATTCATATCACGAAAGGCTTAGATTCACTGTTGACTTTGGCAATGAAAACGGCATAAATTTTTTAGACGTAAAATTAATGAGACAAGAAGGAAGAATCATCTTCGATATTTACAAAAAACCTACTAATTCTAGGAGATATTTAAATTATTTTTCGAATCATCCGTTAATACATAAAAGAGGCGTAATCATCGGGCAATTAGATAGAATTTTGCTTTTATCCCATCCAAAATTTCAAGAAAAAAACATCTCTGATTTAATTTACACTCTTTTAATGAATGGCTATCCTCTTAAATTCATATTTACAACAATAAAAAATAGAATAAAAACCTTGGAAAGTAGAACTAATTTAGATCAAAATCGTGAGGACAATAATAACGAAAGTGACTCTAATTCTAATTCAAAGAAAAAGTTTTTCACAATACCATATTTAAGCAAAGTATCTGAAAAATTTAAAAAACTTTCACATATTCATAGCTTTAATATCGCTTATAAACCCATGAATAAAATGAATATATTTATAAAAACTGGAAAAGATCCTTTGCTTAAAGAGGACCATCGTGGAGTAGTCTACAAAATAAATTGTTTTAATCGTGAATCTTCTTATGTTGGCCAAACAAAAAGGAAATTAAAAACTCGGATAAAAGAACATAAGGCTAACATAAGAAGATCCACTTCTGAGATGTTAGTGGTTTCACGTCACCAGTTGAATGAGATGCATGAATTGGATTGGGATAACATAAGAATTTGGGATAACATAAGACACAGAACAATCATTAATGAAAAGAAGAATTTCTGAAATGATATACATTAAAGGCCAAATAAGTGGTCAATAAACAATGTGACACTGAAGGTTTGCCTGATGTTTATCTGCCTCTTCTTAAGAAAGATCTCTATCACACTTAAAAAATAATTCTAGAACTTTCTAAACTTTTGACTTATACATATAAATAGTGGCAACATATATGATATGACAAATAATAACACACAATGTCACGACAAATTTCCATCTGTGCAAAGGATGTACTTGAGATTCATCATTATTTTTTTGCTGTAAAACAGGTAACGATTCTATTCTCGCACATTTCTATTAGAAGATATTAATGATACGTTAATTTGTTAAATTACAATCTGGAAATTCTCGTTTTACACTTTTCGTGATATGACAATTGGCGGTGTAACATTATTGTATGAGGCACCTTGGCATATGAAAGAACACGTTTATATATAATTATATCACACGACGGTTGAATTTAATGTCAGCTATATGTAACTCTGCGTTTTAAGAATATTCTAAATTTACTGAGAATGGCCAGATTGTGGCCGAAACGTTTAATGTTTTTATTAATGTAATGATATATAAATATCACAAACTATAACTTGTGCGATGGTTTTTTATGCTCTTCTTTTCATATGTTTTTAATAATAATAATTACATATAATTAATTAATTAATAACGAAATAAATAAAATTTTAAATAAAAGAAATAAAACATTAAATTAATAAAATTATTAATTATTTGTTGTTATACATATTGTTATTATATTATATTTATAATTAATAAGTAATTAATAATTTTTAATTCGCAATTTTAATTTTAATCATTTTTTAAATAATTTTAACGTTTTTT
>JAANIC010003908.1:162580-209938 GCA_017607545.1 Acromyrmex charruanus | reverse complement strand
TTTATTAACTTTGTTATTAATTAATTAATTATATATAATAATTATTATTATTAATTGTTAATTAATTATTAAGTTATTATATTGCGTAGAGTATATGGGCAGGTTCTAACTCGTGAGGGAGGACAGAGGAGTACCCACGGCGCGGAGTGGTCCGCGGGGAGGAGAGGGGATGATGTTACAAGGCGAGGGGGATGACATCGCGGGGAGAGGGAGAAAAATGACGTCACTGGACAAAGGGAATAACATCACATGGGTGTGCGGAGGATCACATCACTGTGGATAACGTTGTGGTGCGGAGGAGGAGGAGGATGTCCCAGGTGTGGAAAATTACGTAGCGCGGGGTCAATAGCCGCCGAGTGCGATCCGCCGCCTCCGGGCACGATCTCTCACGGGTCCCCACCACACGCTATACTTACCATACATACTTACTATTTTTCCTATTATTTGTCGTCATCTTATTCTTCTAGAACGCGGAATATTATAATTTATTTTATTTTGTATAATTATTCGCACTGCGCAATAATAACAGATGCGCGCGTAACGCGATATCGCAGAGGTTGGAAGGAAGGAATGATAGAGACAATAAATAATTTTGAACATAAAGTTAATTTATATATGTATATTTATTCAATTATTTTAATCTAGATGTATACAATATATTTATTTATTAATTTAAATGTATATATATTTTATCACATTTTTTTATGAATGTCGAATTCGCCGCTGCTCCATCACAAAAGTGACGTCATCATCATTATTCTCATCGTCCCCCCGCCTTTTCAATCGATTTCTAATCTTGCCAATATCTCCCTCCAATCGGCGCACCCTCTTAAGCAACACATAAAAAAACCGATTCATTCTTGTGATGACGTCAGCGGAACTAAATTTGGAAAAGAAAAATATAATTTGAAATTAACATGCTTGGTTACAGTGACGTATGTCTACGCGAAATAACGTCTCGGAACTGTTCTTATCGTTTAAAATAACATTAGGAGATTAGTACTATACATTAATTTTTCCTCCTCTCAAAATAAAAAGTAAAAGTAAATTACTGAATGAATATATAAAATAAAACAATATTCGATAATCACATTCAATCAAGAAGTGAAAATTTTATACGTAATATCTTAGTAATATAATACTATAATCCTAGTATATAATATAATATTGTAATACTCACATTTTTCTCATCATCTCATTATCACTGCTGATATCCAAGCTGATATTTAATCCGAGGTTGTTCAACAGCTCTACTCGCTGCCTGAACATTCAGCGCACTCTCACTTAAATTAGTCATTTTTTCCAGCAGTAAACGGTTCTGCATGTTTATGTATGCGGTATATTCTATCAAAGTGCTGATATTAGCTATTATGATTAATTCTCGCATTAATTGACAAACTCGACAAACAGACTGATTGATCACGGAGACTGTGTGAGATTTTATAGTAAAGATGTTCGTGGAACATAATACTATTCTAAAAAAAAGAACAATGCCTCGGTCAAAATTTACACCTCAACCGAAAAATACAATATATCATGCGATTGAACGATTTCATGAATAAAGCATTTTTATCAATTCTAATTAGATCAATGTGTTATATTAATAGGCAAAAGTACAACGTCAAAAATTTATACCTCAGCCGAAAAATATGTCACGCGTTCGAACGATTTCACGAATAAACTTCAGCATTTATCAGTATACAATTAGATCATCAGTTATTATAATAGATCGTCATAATCAGTATATCAGCGGCAAAAAATACAATGCCTCGAATAGAAGCGGCCTTAGCCAAAAAGTACGAGAAGACGTCGCGCTCAAAAGATTCCATCTCAGCATTTTTGTCGCTAGCAGCATTGAAGCGCAACATATATCTATTAGACTAATATTTAATAATTTTCAACAGCTATCGAATTGATATTTAACAGTTATAAACAGCTATCAAGTCATTATCGGTCTACTTTCAACTTCTTCTGGTCTATATATATATTACTTAAATATCTACTAGTCAGGATAATGGAAATAAGAACATATTAATGTAAGATAACATACATTTTATTTAAAAAAAACCTTATAATTCTTCCAGAGGCGTTGCGATCACCAGTTAAATATTTTAAATACATTTTGCAAAGCACAATTCTTTGAATGTTTTCTACATCGTATAGTATGAGGTCAATAAGTTCTTCTGTCAATAAGAAAATCTGTCAGAGGGCACTCGCAGTGTCATGTCACATTATTTTTTGACAAGTAGTATTTTTCAACTGATTACTGTCAAATTTTGAGCGGAATTCATCGCGTGGTTTCATTTCTGTAGACGATTAAAGTGAACAACCTTTGTATTTTTTGCAAAATGGAAAAAAAACAAGTTTCGTGTAGTGATCAAACATCTACATATGAAAGATTTAACAAAAAAAATCGAAGCCAAGTTGGATAATGTTCATAGCATATCTGCACCAGCGTTTGCGACTGTATACAATTGAGTGAATGAATTTAAACATAGTCGTACATCCACATGTGATGCACCTCGTTCGAGATGTCTAATTGAGGCTGTTACGCCAGAAATCATCGATAAAGTCCACGATATTGTTTTGACTGATCGACGAGTGAAAGTGCTTGTTGAGGCCACAGGCATATCACATGGCACAGTGATTTCAATTTTGCACGACCAATTGGGTATGAAAAAGCTATCGGCAAAATGGGTATCGCGTTTGCTCACTGTGGACTATAAGCGCGACCGTGTGACGATTTCAAAACAATGTTTGGAGATGTTTCAACGTAATCCAGATGAATTTCTGCGTCGATTCATTATTGTGGACGAAATATGGATCCATTACTTTACACCCAAGACGAAGGAACAGTCAAAACAATGGACTTCACCGAGTGAATCAGCTCCGAAGAAGGCGAAGACCGTGAAGTCGACCGAAAAGGCGATGGCCACAGTTTTTTGGAATGTATGTGGTATAATTCATATCGATTACCTTCCGTCGAAGCAAACGATCAATGGCGATTACTACGCAGCCTTATTGGATCGTTTCAACAACATTTTAAAGAAAAAACTATTTAGCGAAGAAGGAAGTGCTCTTCCATCAAAACAATGCACGGGTTCACACGTGCCCGGCACCGATGGTCAAATTCAACAAATTCCGCTACGAATTGCTTCTCCATCCAGCATATTCACCAGATTTAGCCCTCTGCGACTATTTCCTGTTTCCAAACCTGAAGAAATGGTTCGGAGGAAAGAGATTCACCACATAGAGAGCAGCTCATCGCCGAAACAGAGGTTTATTTTGAAGGGTTGGGCAAATCATATTATTCGGACAGCTTGAAAAAGTTAGAGAATCGTTAAATCAAATGTATCGAGCTGAAAGGAGACTATGTTGAGAAATAAAAATGAATTGATAAAAAAAAATGTTTTACTATGTTTTTCTAAAAACTTATTGACTTGCCCTCGTATTACAATCATCCAGATTAGTTAAAGGTTCCATGTCTTCGTAAACTGCATCTAAAGTCTCGATGTACATGCGTTCTCATCGTCCAGAAACAAGTTCCATAACCACGTTCGTTTCTTGCGTTTTTTGACGTACACGATAGCATTATTTTTAAATACCTCCACCATGATTAGGCGTTTTGCCTCGTATACGGGACTATCCCATCCTCCCATCGCAATCCATGGTGATAAGCACTCAACCAGGAAGTGCAAGATTTGTCGGATCTTGTCAAAAATTTCCATGTTACGAAACTCGTAAAAATGTAATGTATGAGAACGGTTCCCCTTCTCAGTACCGCTACTTCTTTGACGATAAATCTTTTTTCGACAACGAATCCTTGCAGATCCACAAATGTTGGTATGACCATGACAAGCAATTCTTCAAGACTGTGATTCACCCCGGTTTTTCTTTCCCTTTTAAAGTTTTAAATACTTGCTGATCTTGCAATGTACATAATCTTGCGCACTATATTGGACAACGGACAGTACTTCGATTACACAATTGTGTATGATGAGACAATAGGTGGTATTATTGGCGGGTAGATTCTTCTTGCAGTCAAATTCTGTGCGTACATCCACAGTGGTGCTCTTAACGGATTCGTTTTGTCGCAAGCAATCAATGACAGCAAAAGGTTCTTTCTTGATAAACGAGAGCACGTTGAGCAATGTTTCGAAACAATTGATTTCATAATATGCTTTACGAAAACGGGCATACATATCAAACAGAGCGTATCTCTTTTTGCCAAAATCCAGATTTAAATTGTCATACGGATAAAATTTTGAATTTAGGTATTCTTTCATGTTACTCAAATTACAATCGTCGAACACGCTAACATCTTGTGACATGATATTCTTTCGACTGATCTACAGAGCAAAGATAATGTATCGCGGCTTCTCAAGTTGAGTCATCGTTTTGACGACCCATGAATGCTTGGTCGTATTCTATAACAGAGGATACTTGTACAGATCCCACAAGCAAAAACTCATGCTCAGATCAACGACCGCTTTCCAATGCTCGCAGCATTGATAATTTATTGATTTCGTTTAACGCAACGTGAGGCATCCGCCACTGCACTTTGAATAATTTAATCTCAGGCTCCGTCACGGGATTTCCCACTAAGCAATCGTTGCACGCTCGTATCAAAATCAATTCGTGGGAAGTGTTAACAACCATGCGTTTGTAATCTTCGCAAAAGCCCAACAGCATGTTGAGCGGCACACAAAAATTAAAGTGTCCTTCCTCCGTGTCGGATTTAGAGTTCCATCCAGCGTTCAGCGCAATCAAAGTTTTATCGTACGTCATTGACACGTAATTCTTGAGCGTGCTAGTTATGCCCACGTTTCGGTTGCGGTCAATCTCCACACCGTTGAGTTCATATCGAATTTCATCAAACATGAACACCACGCAATTATTTACAAGCGTCGTTGGCATCTGATCGTTTTTCTTTTTCACCGTCAATCTTCCTTCGATGTAGAGAAAACTTTCGCACGGCAACGTGTACAAATCCTGCTACTGTATGGGTATTCTTGTCTCGTCGCTGTACCCGAATATTGTACGTGTGAGTCTCAATCTTGACGATGCGATAGTCGAAGATTGGCTCACTGGTAATATTCAAGATATCAATCATCTCAAAAGTTGCGCACCGTGAATCCTAAAGATTGTAAAAATTTAACGTTCGACGCGCTGAGCTTCTTCTTGCTGACGCAGTTGGATGAGCGAGCTTTATCGAGCGGTGATGTTACCAGCCTAGTAAAGAATGCTTTAACTCTCTGCGTGCGCTCCGCTCCGTTCAATACGAACATCTCAAGCTCGCTGTCGCTGTCGCACGTGCAATCTGACGGTGATCTCCTCTGCGCGAAAATCGAGCAATCGTCCGTTTTGATCGACGATGCGTATCGTTAGATCCGTAATGCTCCGTGCCGTGATCGGCAGGTAAATGATCTGCGTCGGCCTCTCCGATATCTTATATCCTGGTGACATGCTCGGCGAAAATTCGTGTGTATCGTGTGTGCGCGCTTGTGCCGTTGCTGTACGCGCCCGCGGTCACGTTACACTCGACACGGATAACATTTACGTTCATTACGTTGATCGACATGTCCGATTCATGCCATCTTCGCGGTCGCAGTATACGCTTCGATGAGAATCCCAGCAGCAATCCAATGCTGTTGGGCTTGCCAAAGTTTATTCTGTATGCACATACAGAATCTAATCTCGCATCTCATCATGTTGTAGTTTGCGCGGAGCGTAATCGGATTCTCCACCCTCACCATTATCGTCATCAGTGTCGTTGTTGTTGTTGTTGTTGTTGTTGTTGTTGTTATCATCACGCACTACGTCAACGGTTTCAAGTGCGTCGCGGTGCGAACGTTTCTGTAAAATCGTACATTTCAAAAATTCATTTATGTCTCGCACTTCGTACGAACCCTCGGGAATTGTAATTTCTGCGTCGTCTTTGCCAAAATAAAATTTATTGTTCGATTCGTTTACATTTATCATGTGATAAGTCTCAAAAATCGCCAGACCGAGCTCGTAATCGCCGTCACTCAAATCTATGGAGGGAAAGTACGCCGCGAGGACGATGCTCTTCCCGCTTAGCGTAAGTGTCAACGACATGACGGAAAAAGCGTTCGACTAATACTGAGATTTTACAGCACCTCGTCGAGCTTTTTAAATTCACGCGCGTCTACCGTTTGTAGAAACCGCAGAAGCTCTGATCGTACGTCTGATAGGACGTACGATTGTACTCTATCGCCGTAGCACCGTTCCCGAAATATGGCACCAGTTCCTTGAGCAGTCGAAGATTACAGAAACTGTCAAAGTATACGACGCGGTTGTTCCTCTTCGCGTACACTACTCAGTGAGTACCAGGCGCATCGTCCAGATTCACGATACCGCTTTCGTTTCGGCGCGCCCCGCTCGTCGGTAAAGCATTATGCATGAAAACATCTCTAAAGTACGCGCATACGTCTCGCGAGCACGTCCAATTGCACGTTGGTAGTTTACCCGAGGGCATTTTTATCGTCTCTTTGGCGTTTTTTTTTTCTTCACTGCTACACCCTGTCCGCGTTTATAGGGACTGAGATACAGTCCGCGTCCGTATTTGTGCGGAGCAAGATACAGGCCGCGGCCCTGTTCCATCGCGCGATCGTGACGTTGCAACTCCTCGAGCTGACGTCGCGCGGCTTTGCTATCGTTGCGCCACGCTGACCGCTCCGCCAATCAAGGACCCGAGCGCGCCCAACATTGGCAGAAAAGATAACACATCACCTCGTTTTGCCATTGAAGAATCCGCTTTTTCGTTGTCTTTTTCCTCATTGTCGTCTTCTTCTTCGATTTCATGCCCATGCCGATCTTGGTCTTGGCTTTCATCGCTGCCCAAACGGCAGCAGCGGCGGCTCTCTCGCTCAGAGCCGAATCTCTCGCGGTGATGCGTTTCCGCGCCTTCTCGGCGAATACTTTGTCTGCCGCGTGTCTATCAGTGAGATCATTGCTCCGAGAATACGCGATGTCGTGTTCTCGGCACGCCGCGTCCAGCGGATTTATTGCCCGCGTCACCTCTGGCTAATCGCTTAGTAAGCCGAGTGCCCGGGCCGCAAAACTGGTAGCCCGGAATATGTAACTCAAAAGGAAGCGCGTTTATCGCTCGATTCAACAGACTACCGCCCGACGCTGACATTCGTTACAGTCCTTTATCTTAGGTGCAGGACCGTCGATGTGTGTCCCCTGCCACGACTGATTGTAGTGCTCGTCGCAGCGACGATACGTTCGAATCTGAATCCGCCTTCACGTGTTCAGGAAGCTTGTCCCACACGTAGTCGATATAGTCACCGTACACGCGTAAGAGTATAACCTTCGGTATATACTGCAGCTGCTCGGCGTTCAAGTCCTGAATGTCGAAAGGATGACACAGCGCGAGATACATTTTGCTATTGCGCGACTCGTAAATTCGCGCGCCTTTAAATAGTCTTTCGAGAGCGCGTAGCCTTAGTGTGAGTATGAAATTTGTGCTGCAACCGCTGTCAATACGCATCACGAACTGCGACGCGAAATCGCGAATGATGGGAGGCAGCGTGAAGAAGCGAAATGCTGCTGAGTACTATACGCGCGATCATTTGCGGCCCGTCGAATTATGGTAAAACCAACGTTTTCATAAACTCGAGAACCCGAACGGCGTACGTTTCGAAATCATGTATGTTTACTCGAAATCGTTGCAACAGCCAAAGTATCGATATCTCGAAAATTTATTTACGTCTGTCGACGAAATCGGTTACTTTACGTTCTCCAACAACGACGTCGTTTCACCGAGCGAGGCGCGTCCAAATTCTATTTTTATCTTTGATGACGTGGCATGCGACAAGGATACGGTGAGAGAATACTTTTCGATAGGTCGCCACGCGAACGTCGACTGCTTCAATCTCTATCAAATGTACGCGAGGATCTAAACATCTGATACGCGACAACGCGAACCTGCTGATCCTGTTCAAACAGGATGGTACCAACTTGAAACACGTTTACAACGATCATGTGAATACCGATATGTCGTACGACGAATTTTGCACGTTGTGCTGCGACTGTTGGCAGCAAAAATATGGGTTTCTAGTGATAGACAAAGACAGGGGGTGGGCTCACAAACGGACGATATAGAAAAGGATTTAACGAGTTCGTGATACCGTAACGTGACCAGTCGTTGCCGATACTTAGCCAGAGACGAACATAGCAGATGTGCGCGAGCGTGAAAAAATCGCGAGGGAGATCGAGAAGACGAATGAGTCGATCCGCAAGAAACATCGCGCTCTAAAGACCAGTAGAATCGAGGAGGGTATCGCGTTGGACAGACATCTTAAACCTCTTATCGAGCCGCTGCGACTTTTCATCGACAGCCCCGGCGTGCGCGCGACAAAAGAGAATCGTGCGACGAAGATGCAACATCTGCCTCTAAAGGAAGGAGGAAGAGGAACAAGAAAAGGAGGCGGAGGGAGAGAGTGGATCGTGTACGATTGCTCGATGCTCCGCACCGAGCAGACAAGATGCTGTCGATCATCGAGGAACTTCGCGAAGCTGGTCTTATTATAATTTAAATCGCGTATCCATGAAACGATTCAGTCGAGTAACATCAGCGAAAAAGTAGATTATTTTCTTGTATCCAGTGTATTACGCGTCGAATCATGAAAAAGAAATCTAAGAAAAAGAGAGAGAAAATTAGCTCCGGGACGTCGACTCATCGAGGAATTGCACGCTCCTGCGAGAAGAAATTTTCCACGAAGGCGCGTCATAGTTCGGGGATACGACGATCTGTGGCAGGCTGATGTCGTTGAGATGCGCCCGTACTCAGGCTTCAACAAAGGCCACCACTACATACTCACCGTCATCGGTGTATTGAGCAAATACGCGTGGGCCGTACCACTCAAGAGCAAGAGTGGAAGCGAGACGGCTAACACTATCGCTGAGATCGTTCGAGAGAGTAGAAGATGTCCGAAAAATTTACAAACGGATATGGGGAAAGAATTTTACAACACCGATGTGCAGAAAATCTTAAAAAAGCACGATGTTAATCATTTCGTATTCGACGTTGGTAATCTATTCCACGTATTCGACGTTGAAGCGTCAGTATCGAGCGGTTCAATCGCACGCTGAAGAACATGTGGAAGATGTTTACGCTCAATGGCAATTACAAGTAGGTCGACGAGCTGCCGCGTCTGTCAGATTACAACGCGCGCAAGCATCGCATCATCGGCATGCGATCCGCCGAAGTAACTCCCACGATCGCCGAAAGACTCTTGGACACAATGTACATCGCGGTTCCTGCAAAATTCAAAGTAGACGATTCGGTACGCGTGAGCAAGACGATTTTTGAGAAAGGTTACACATCAAATTGGACCACCGAGGTGTTTACGATCATTAAGATGCAGCGTACCAATCCTGTAACCTATTTACTCGAGGATTATCGCAGAAAATCCGTCGCTGGAGCGTTCTACGAGTACGAGTTGCATCGCGCTACTCATCCGGACGTGTGTCTCGTGGAAAAAGTACTGCGCAGGAAGGGAAATAAGGTGTACTGTCAATAAGGTGTCAAGTGGCTGGGATTCGATGGATCGCATAATTCATGGATACACAAAAACAATATTATTTGATCAAATTTTTATTCATATATTTTATTTCTACATATAAAAAATATATCAATATAAGTATATAAACGTATATTTTTTATTACTTCCCATTCATCTTCGTTTTGCAGTATACAGATATAAAATACGTATATATTAGATGTACAACTTTGCTTCCGCCGTTTTCCTATAGATGGCTTTAGCGGTAAGTGGTCGAAATAAATAGATCATAGACGTCATACAATAAACTTGGGCATTTGTCAACATAACCTCATAGAAACATTAGTCGATTTGTGTCTGCATCATAAAATTATTCTCGATTGAAAATGTCAGTTTACGAGTCAAATTCTCGTCATTTGTGGGAGGTTTTAATTTTCTGCTTCAATATGAAAAAATCTGAGGCTCATCGAATGCTCTCACATACCTATGGTGAGGCCGCTATTAGTGAAAGGACGTGTCGTGAGTGGTTTCAACGCTTCAAGAACGGTGATTTTGATGTCGAAGACCGGCATAGCGGTGGAAGAGAGAAGGTTTTTGAAGATGCAGTATTGGAGGCATTACTTGATCAAGACTCGTGTCAAAATCAAGAAGAATTGGCATGATCATTGGGAGTGACTCAACAATTCAAAACGCCATTTCAAAACGCCTCAAAGTTATGGGAATGATTCAGAAGCAAGGAAATTGCGTGCTGTACGAGTTGAAGCCGAGAGATGTTGAACAGCGTTTGTTTGCTTGTGAACAGCTGCTTGAAAGGCAAAGACGGAAGGGATTTCTGCATCGCATTGTGACTGGAGACGAAAAAGTTCATTACGATAACCCCAAGCGCAGAAAATCATGGGGAATTCCCGGTCATGCTTCCACATCGATGGCCAAACTGAATATTCACGGCTCCAAGATCATGCTCTGTATTTGGTGGGACCAGCTCGGCGTAGTGTATTATGAGCTGTTAAAACGGACTGAAACAATCACAGGCGATCAGTATCGAACGCAATTGATGCGTTTGAGTCGAGCATTGAAAGACAAACGGCCGCAATACAATGAGAGACACGATAAAGTAATTTTGCAGCATGACAATGCTCGACCCCATGTTGCGAAAGTGGTCAAGACATACTTGGAAACGTTGAAATGGGAAGTCCTACCCCACCCGCCGTATTCTCCAGACGTTGCTCCCTCTGACTATCACTTGTTTCGATCAATGGCACACGGCCTGGCTGACAAGCACTTCCGGTCTTATAAAGAAGTAAAAAATTGGATCGATTCGTGGATCGCCTCAAAAGATGACCAGTTTTTTCGTACGCTGCCCGAAAGATGGGAGAAAGTAGTGGCCAGCGATGGACAATACTTTTAATCATAAATGTATAACCAGTTTTTTACAATAAAGCCTCGAATTTCGGAAAAAAACAGCGGAAGCAAAGTTGTACATCTAATAAATAAAAGGTAGTATACAAGAGCCAATAACGTATAAAAGAATTTTAATTTAAATAAGCAAAATTAATACAAAACAATTATAATTAACAAATGTTTCAAGTCCAATCGAATCATTTTCAATGTAATCTTAAAATACATAAACATCGTTCTAAATTAAAAATATGTACATGGTCTTACAATATTATTATAATACCTTAATATCAAATTTTTCATTCTGTGTAGTACGCTGCGAGTCATTTTTATCAAGAATTAACAAAGTCATAAGAAAATTCTGGAAATGTAACCGTGAACAAAAAGAATTAATATTAATTATATAAAAATTAGTAATATGATAATGTACCTTAGTAAACATGTTAAGAGTCCAATAATACACAACGAGAAAAAAACGCATGTAGATTGTAATTCATTTCGTGGTATAATATAATAGTTTTTTTATTTAATAAGTTATTATAAGCAAATTTGCAAAGGTAACAAGCATCTGACTTGCACGATGTCAAATAACGAAATGTCAAGAAGAAAAACATTATCGAGAACGGAAAACGGCAAAATAGGGGGGGAAAAGGAAAGAAGATATTAGGAAGGAGAAAGAGAATGTATAATGTCAGAATACAATTCCGGCTAAGACTCCGTGTCATTTTGTCTATTTATTCCATGTTTCTGCTTTTAATATGGACCATTTCAGATATCAATCTTTTATTATATGAAGGTTCTACATCTAATGTATCCACTTTATCCCATTTAAAGTTATGATTCTCCTCAATACGATGGTTGGAAATCACTGATGGAGATTTTGAACTTATATTGATATCAAAAACATGTTCATGCAATCTGGTCTTTAATTGTCTTTTAGTTTGGCCAACATAACTGACAATCCTCGCAAGATATTCTGTAGACTACATTTTGATTCTGAACGTGTTCCAAATCATCCTTTCCTCTCCTTATGAAACTTCTTAATGTGTTAGGAATGGTAAAAGCCAATTTACAATTAAACATGTTAACAATAGGTATAAATCTTTCACATGCACACACACACACGCACACACACACACGCACGCGCACGCGCACACACACACACACACACACACACACACACACACATATATTACAAAGGTATTCGCCAATGCCCCTACGGTAATGTCTCCGTCGAGTCCGATACGTATCGTTTGTCATCATATGGACTCAGAGAGATTTTTGATTCGGATATCGTGTACACATCGTGCAGTTTAGATCGTATACACGATTGACGACGAGTCATTTCGATCTCTTCGTTCAAACACGGCGTGTAATCGTCGAACGTTATCGTTCGCGCTACGACGCTTACTCTTTACGCATTTCGCTTTTTTGGTTTCTCTCTTGCCGTCCACCCTCACCGCGTACATCTTCTCTCTGAGATCAACGAATTCGGTCATTATCACACCTTTATTTTCGTCCTTCATCAGAGCGGGTACTTTTTTGTTCGCGAGAGGCATACCGTACGCGTTGTCCACCGGATAATCGCTCGTGTTGAATCTAGCGATATCGCGTTTCATAGTCTCGTAAACGTCCTCGCACTCGACGCTGTATACAAGACTGTCCGTATCGGTGTACATAATTTTACATTTGTCGCGAAACAGTGGTAACATATACTCATGATGAAATTTGTACAAGCAGACTTTCGATATGTCGAGTATACACATACCCATGTAAATCGGCTTGTTGAACTTCACCTCGAGTTTGCGCAGTTCGATGGCGATCAAATTTTGCGCAAAGATGCTACGGCTGTGGAAATTCGGTTTCGCGATCATTGCCTCCGCGCCATACCGTCCGTCCCATTTTGTTAATAATTTTACGTCAACGTGGATGCGCACATTCTCCATAGTTTTACCGAATACCGCGTTGTTCATTAATTTATATAAATTTTTCTCGAAAGCGTTTTTAGCGCGAGTTCTGAAATTTGTATTGAGTTCAATATAATCACGAAGCCATGGAGATTGCGTGAAGTACTCGATGAATCTTTGTTACGCGAGGACTGTGACGAATACATTGCAGGTTGCGGTAATGGATGACGTAATGCTGTTTATCATACAGCGTCGCTAGAAGTTTAATCTCGCGCTTGCCGGGCGGCTTATCGCGCGTCGGACAGAACGGCAGGTCAGTGAGTTGGTCGTGTAGATGTTGTGGATACTCAAGATCGACTTCGAGAATGTAACCGGTGGGTGAATTCAGAGCGATCGCGCTCACGTCAAAGTTCGCAGCGTCTTCGATCCGAAATTCGGCGTATGGACAATGGTTGACACATCACCCACCCGTATAAATTGTTAACATCGTAGTACATCAAGTACGACGACGGTTTCGATGAGTCGTACGAACGTATGTACTTATTAGCCTGCGCGTATCTGCTTGAACATTGACTGAGACCGCCGCGTATACCGCGCTTGATGAACATGATCATATCGATGTCAGTGAGTAACTCAAATCTTATACGCGTATGTTTTAGCATCGCGTCCCACGTGAAACCAGGCAATGTATAGTAATGCGCGGGATCGAGACTCGCGACACAACTTTCGCGGAAATTTTCGAAAATGTCGGCCAATAACAAGACATCGGTTTTCAAATACAGATCACTGTACTCGCCGAGCTTTGAATGGAGAATCGCTTCCAGACGTTCGCGGCGTGAGCGTAATCGCTCTCGGATACTGTATCGCCCATTAACGAACTGAAAAATGATTCGCGCGATAAGCGCGTGTCCTGCAATTTTTCGACACAGTCAACGTACTTGTACGGAAAGACACTTTTTTTTGTTCTCTTTTTCCAGAAAGTGCTGCTAGCGATGTTCGAGCCACCGATCGCATTCGAACGCTGCAAACTATTAGCTTTAGTTTTTAATAAGTACGAAAACCGGTGTAATAAGATGTGAATAAAAAATTTTTGTTCACATTATTACGTATGTATTTTCTTTTACTTCCCATCCTTTGCCTCGACGCGCCAGAAAAAACTGTATTGAAAAAACTGTGTCGTAAAAAAAGAAACTTGTACTCTATTGATTCTTCCATTCTTTCTTCACTCATAGCGCTCATGTTACGCGCTCCGTCGCGCGCTCTATCTTTCTCTAACATGCAAGCCTTTATTATCGATGCATTTTTGGAGAGAGAGCGACGGGTAACGACAAAAAATAAGGACAGGGGCCCTATGTTTACGTAAGAACCGAGACCTTTCCCCCTCCTTCCCCGCGCCTACGAGTACTCCCCGCGCCCCGCGCTCCCCTCTAGCCCCATGGGTTAGAACCAGCCTAGTATTACTACTATAGAAGTTTTAATAAATTGTAGTAATAGTGTACCTCTCCCCTTAATCCAGAATAGTATAAATCATGTTAAAACGCAACAGTTTACGAGATATTTAATTGTTTATGATTTTTCTCATGCGCGTTATATAGTATATACCTTCCTTCATAAACTCGAGTAGAAAAATAGTTCAGTAGAAGTAGAATTTTACCGGAAAAAAATTATAAACCAGCATTTCTCTTTACGAAAGTCTCGAAAGGCTCAAAAAAAAAATGCGTATGTTTGAGACTTGATACTTATGAAAAAAATATGCGAAAAAAAATCGAATAGTTGTAAAAAGCACTTCGTTTATAAAACGAAAAATATTGATTATATGTAAAAAAATTCAGTATAAAAAATGTAGGTATTCGAAATATCTACAATATGAGACGTGGAACATTAAAATCGATCTATTAGTTCAGTACAAAAAAAAATAAAAAATATCAAAAAAGCCTTTTTTTCATTCGCTCTCTGTTCATTGAGATTTAAACGCAAAGCTTTGAAATTCTCGTAAAATGTGGCCCCATAATGACGAATAAATCTAGCCCTGAATAAGCCTGAAATGTTCATTGCAAAAAGCCATTTGTTCACTAAAAACCTGCGGAAAACTTAATTGCTTCATCTTTGAGCAGTCGCACAGCAATTTACAGGGATTTTTCTTCTTCAAGAGTTATACTATCACGTACATTTAATAATAAAATGATTTTTTGCAGTTAAACTATTCTGAAACGATTTTAAAGAGTGGGTATTCTTTTGCATATAAAAAAAAACAGAAATAATTTCGTTAATGTGCATCATATCAAATAGCCACGTGAAGCATTCGAAATCTGACATTTTTCTATAAATTTAGAAAAAAACCGATCCTCCGATTATTAGGAGCCGAGATAATAATTTTTTTTCAAAAAATCACTGTGGCTCTAGTTTTTAAGATTAAGAGTTCCGTCTGGCATCAATTTGTCAAGGAAAAATTGAATTTGCTGTTGAAAAATTCTCAAATTTTTTGCTGCCGAAAAAGTTTGTTTAAAATCATTGAAAAGTTGAAGAAGGCGAGCGAGGCAGTGCGCCGAGCGGAGGGAAGCCGGCGCGCAGTCGAATAGGGAAGATCGGGCCGCTAAGCGATTCGCGCGTATTTGATTTCGTGCATTAAAATTTGCTAAATTTATATTTTCTCAGCAAATTGACATGAAAAGTTGATTTTTTTTAATCTGGGGTAGCTCGACGAGATATAAACAAATAGCTTAATCAAATGTTTCGCAAAGTAAATGTAACCAAGAAATTTTTAGTTTATTGTTTCTTGAATTTTTATTTTTTTCAGTTTATTATTATATTAGTATATTATTTATAAAAAATCACGTTTGAGTATGGAGTGCATGTCTATACAATACATGTCTAAAGTTTCCAAATAACTTTATTTACTGAATTATATACATATACATATATCAGAACGTGATGTTTCGGTTGAGCTTCGATTCTGCTCGGATGTTTGAACGACAAGCGGCAGTCTCATAGCAGACGTAGCATATAATGAAATTTTCGAATATTCATTGTTCTTAACTAAAGCTCTATACTAAAGCTCATAACTCGTTTCTGCCAGCATAGTATTGTTCTTTGAGGTTTTCTGTAAATCGCCAGCTACTTATTTTAAACGTGCAAGATCTGAAATTATTGTATATATTGAGGTCTGTTCAAAAAGTATCGCGAATTTTGAATTTCCGCGGGTTACGTATATTTGATTTTTGATTTTTTTGTGGCGTTATGTTGGTACTCATGTCTCTCACTTATCCCGACAAGTTCGGCCATTTTGAATGTTCAGTTAATTTTTGACAGCTGCTTTGCTTGCACGTGTTTTGGCTCGTCTTCGATTTTTGCCTATTCCAAAAAATGGATCAAAGAATCTGTATCAAATTTTGTGTGAAAAACAAAATTAAGTGCGCGGACACATTCCAAATGTTGACTGTGGCATATGGTAAAGCTACCTTGGACCGAAGCAACGTTTATCGGTGGTACAAAATGTTCTCAGAGGGCCGAGAAGATGTGAACGACGAAGAGCGTGCCGGACGCCCGAGCACGTCAACAACAGACGAAAACATTGATGAAGTGAAGAAAATAGTATTGGCCAATCGTCGAATCACCGTTAGAGAAGTTGCTGAGGACCTAAACATATCGATTGGCTCATGCCATTCGATTTTTACCAATGATTTGGGCATGAGACGGGTCGCCGCGAAATTCGTACCAAAATTGCGCGAATTTTTGGCCAAAAACAACACACTAATGATGCCGCAGCCACCGTATTCCCCAGATCTGGCCCCCTGTGACTTTTTCTTGTTCCCGAAACTGAAGAGGCCCATGAAAGGACGACGCTACGCTACGATTGAGGAGATAAAGACGGCATCGAAGGAGGAGCTGAACAAGATCACAAAAAATGATTTTTTGAAGTGCTTCGAGGATTGGAAAAAACGTTGGCACAAGTGTATAATATCTGATGGGGATTACTTTGAAGGGGACAAAATACATATTCATGAATAAATAAATAATTTTTGAAAAAACACAAAATTCGCGATAGTTTTTGAACAGACCTCGTACATACAATTTTAATATTGCATATTTTTTAACACAGGGAATGCATAAATAGCTTAGCATTAATAACTTCTATTTGTAACGTGTATTTATTCACATATTACAGTATACATGTATACTACAATATAGTATAATATTGCCTATATGTGTATTATATTTAAGTACACACACCACTAATATCTGTATATTTTAACATGAATAACTTCTACATCTTTTTGTTAAACGTAGCAAAAAATCGAGCAGTTATATTATATATGTAATATATCTATGTATAGCTAATACATGTTACATATTACATTCATGAATACGAATTACAATTACATTTTATGAGTATTATAATGTATGTACACACACAATGACACAAAATATTATTCTATTATTGTATATAAACATGTTAGTGAATTAATGATATATGCAATATTAAAATTATATTTTGGGTACATTATTGTGTATATGTACATTGTAATACATATAAAATATAATTATAATTTATATTCACTAATATTTTTATATATGTTACAACAATGTTAGAATTACAAATGTTTGTGCAATGTGAATACACACATTATACAATGTATGTACATAAAATTCTAATATTGCGTATAAATAGATAATATCTGCATGATTATTTCAACAGTAACTTTTATCTGTTTATATAATGCGTTCACGTATGTATGTGTGTTCATTTAGTATAATATACATACAATTTTCTATATATAAGTCGACATGTTAGTAATATAAGCACTATAAGTGTCTATCTCTTTTTATTAGACACAGCAAAAGAGTTACATTATGTATGTGCAATGTCATATTCATTTATTAATAATATATTATCGTAACCTAAAATGGCATTGGACGTAAGGAAAAAGTACTACTACGGCTTCGTATCGATATAACTATTAGTTAAAAATCTGTACTTTATGTATATTACAGATTTTTAGTACTGGTGGTATATATTGGAACGCGGCCTACATTGCATGTGTACATACAACTGTATTTCTAAGGCCCGATTCCACAAATAGAAGATTAACTTCAATTCCGGTTTTTTTCTCAATCCTAAAATTGAACAATTTTCCAAAATAAAATAAATCTTACCGAACCTCATACATGTTTTCGTTCTTGCTAAGATAATAATGCTAAAATAGGAAAAACGGAATAAAAATATCGATAATTAATCGATCGAATTTCCCGCATGATCATACGAGAACAAGTCAATAAGTTTTCAGAAAAACATAGTAAAATACATTTTTTTTATCGATTCATTTTTATTTCTCAACATAGTCTCCTTTCAGTTCAGTACACTTGATTTAATGATCCAAGCCGTCCGAATAATATGATTTATCCAACCCTTCAAAATAAGTCTTTATTTCGGCGATGAGCTGCTCTCTAGTGGTGAATCTCTTTCCTCCGAACCATTTCTTCAGGTTTGGAAACAGGAAATAGTCGCAGGGGGCTAAATCTGACGAATATGTTGGATGGGGAAGCAATTCATAGCGGAATTCGTTGAATTTGACCATCGGTACCGGGCACGTGTGCATTGTCTTGATGGAAGAGCACTTTTTTCTTCGCCAAATGGGGACGTGTTTTCTTTAAAATGTTGTTATGATCCAATAAGGCTGCGTAGTAATCGCCATTGATCGTTTGCTTCGACGGAAGATAATTGATATGAATTATACTGCGTGCATCCCAAAAAACTGTGGCCATCACCTTTCCGGCCGACTTCACAGTCTTCCCCTTCTTCGGAGCTGGTTCACTAGATGAAGTTCATTATTTTGACTGTTCCTTCGTCTCGGATGTGAAGTAATGAATCCATATTTCGTCCATAGTAATGAATCGACGCAAAAATTCATCTGGATTACGTTGAAATATCTCCAAACATTGTTTTGAAATCGTCATACGGTCGCGCTTATGGTCCACAGTGAGCAAACGCGGCACCCATCTTGCCGATAACTTTTTCATACCCAATTGTTCATGCAAAATTAAATCACTATGCCATGTGATATGCCTGTGGTCTCAACAAGCACATGCACTTTCACTCGTCGATCAGTCAAAATAATATATCGTGGACTTTATCAATGATTTCTGGCGTAACAGCCTGAATTGGATGTCGACATCCGAACGAGGTGCATCACATGTGGATGTACGACCACGTTTCATTTATCCAATTGTATACAGTAACGTAATACGCAAACGCTGGTGCAGATGTGCTATGAACATTAATCAATTCCGCTTTGATTTCTTTCGGCGTTAAATATTTCATATGTAGATGTTTGATCACTGCACTCGTTTTTTTCCATTTTGCAAAAAATACAAAGGTTGTTCGCTCTAATCGTCTACAAAAATAAAACCACGCGATGAATTCCACTCAAAATTTGACAGTAATCAGCTGCTACTTGTCAAAAAGTAATGTGACATGACACTGCGAGTGCCCTCTGACAGATTTTCTAAGAACTTATTGACTTGCCTTCGTATTAACTCAGAGGGCATAAGCATCTTATACATTGGAAATTGAAACCTGTAATATCGGCCTTGATTAAGTTCAGCCTTCGCTCCAGCATTCCTTTAAGTGTGTGGCTATCGGTTTCGCCAGACCATCATTTGATTCTGTGTCGCCACCGTCAATGCAGAGTTCTTGGCTGAATAGTATAGAAGCCTTAAGAGGAATTTAAACTATTTGGGTTGGAATAGGAAGATCCTTCAATAAGATATACGTATACTTAGGTTTCATTGCATAAAAATTAAAGATAGTACCATTTAGATTAAGTAAATAATAATAAAGATAGTATCACTTGGGTGTTACTTTTTACTTTGATAGTAGAATTTAATTTGGTGCCACAGTTGTTGATATCAATTCTTTTATACAATACAAATAATACAAATCATTAGATTAATATTCATTATTTATTTAATTTGGCATGGTATAAAGAAATGAGATTTAATTTTGCGCTAGTTGATATCAAATCTTTTAAAGGAATGGTACATATCATTAAAGTTAATATTATTTATATAATTTGGTATCCGAATTACATGTAATTTAACTTGACATCAATTGTTGATATCAAATCTTTTTTATGAATACATAAAATTTTGAGGAATTTTACTTGGCGCCAATTTTGTAGATATCAAATCTTTTATACGAATGATATACATATCATTAGAGTTAAGTAAATAACAATATCATTTGTGTTTTACTCTTTAATTTGATAGAATTTAACTTTGATTAGTTAAGATTGTAATCTGAGTTTTAATTTTTCATTTAATACATTAATTTCTTTCGAAGAGTGATAATTTTTGACAGAAAATTAAAATGCCATTACTTAGGTTGGAATAAGAAGACCTCCAATAAAGAATATCCATGAAGAAAAATTAAAACTACTATTAATTGGATACTTAGTATTATATATAAAGAGCCGGTTTCACCAACTCGATTAAGCCGAATCGGTGATTGACTGTCAACCATAAATGGTTAATTTTAACTAAACAGCAAACACAATTAGTCCCACGGCCAATTAAGTAATTGGCATTGGTGAAACCGGCCCAAATGATTCTTCATGAAAAGCAAGCATGCTTAGCACTTTTTTTACCTTTTTTTAAAAAGATAATTTTGTATGAATAACAAGAAACAATACCATTTGTGTTTTATTTTTTATTTCGAAGATTGTACAATAGTATCTGGGTTTTAATTTTTCATTGGATACATTCACTTTTTTCGAAGAGTAATAATTTTTGACAGAGAATTAAAGTTGCCATTGTTTGGATTGGAATAAGAAGATATGTTTTTCAATATGAATATTCTTGAAGAAAAATTAAAACTACTATTAATTAAATTGGATACTTAGATTTTATTCTTGAAGTACGTATGGTTAGCGCCTTTTTTTATCTTTTTTTAAAAATGTTTTCTATTACATTAAAAAGTAATTTTACAAAAGAAAGATGGATATTTGAACATGTATGGACATATATCATATATAATTATTGGTGTTTATAAATATTTATACATATTAATGTATGAAAAATTTTTTACTGTGTGTTGAAACATGCAACGCGAACAAACCTTGCATAAATATATATAATTTTAATAAATAGTAGTATAATAAAAATGTTTTTCCATAGAATTTGTTTCATTAACTTTTTCTATTCTCTCAGTTCGTTCTATAATTCTATTTTTGCTTTTTTATGCAATGATCCCCGGTTAACCTTGTTATGGATCATTGTGTCGTCTACAGGAACGGTAATTATAGTGTTTAATAGTGGAAATGTCATTTTCATCTCTGTATAAAGTAGGCAGGATAATATAAGCAGAATAATCGATGAACAGGGCCACGCCAATTTGAACAAGAAAATTTTTTTCAATAAAGAATAACGGTTTAAAATTCGGCATTAATATTCTGGCATCTCAGAGTTCTATAGTTTTAAGAATCTTTGTGATATCGTTGAATTTTATAATTGCATTTAGTACTCAATTTTTCAATTAATTTAGACGATCTAACTTTAATCAGCAGTTGTAAAAAGAACATGAAACATGTATACATTTTTTTATATTGAATTCACGATATCAACTATTGTATATTTGAGAAAAAAATCACGGTATAATAGATCTCATATGATTATTATGTGACTTATGAATTCGACTAACATCAAGTTTCGATTTGAAACTATTTGTACTAGGCCGTTTCTTACGTTAATTCCTCTTGTCAACATGCAAGTACAACATGCACTTTTTATATTTTAATTTGTGAACATCTTGCGTAGTTACCGGTAACATTTTTTAATTTATTATTTAACATTGAAAATGATCCAATAGGGATCGAAACGTCTGTACAAAATTTAGATTGTTGATAAAAATAATTTTATTCACATAATAACTTGAGAGGTTCATAACTCTATATTATATTATTTAAGAAAATTTTTATCAAATAACAGAACATTAAATTTCTATAAAATGTCACTTGTTTGCAATATGCAAATGCAATAATTAAATATATTTTTCGTATCGTACTCTACCGTGTTCTACTCTTGGATTGACATTCTCAAAAATTTGATTAACAATCTTGATTCTTCTGTATGCCATAATCACCAATCTTAATCGATTTCCTAAATCTTGTACCTCATGTACTTGAGCAAAAGTTCCAATCGGATAAATCATCTAAGCTTCATTTAAGTTTCATTTAAATTATCATTTAAGTTTTGAACATCAGCTTCATTTCTGTATGAATAAATAAAACATATTGGAACTAGAAAAATTTACATTATATATATCATTCACATAATTTTGATATTTATGTCAATATAAATTAATGCTAGAGAATGATTTGAGGGAACTTACTCTTCGATTTCTTCAAGAAAACTCCCACATAAGGCTTTATGTTTCTATGTATTAAAGTGCTTTATCTTTCTATGTATTAGGGTGCCTTTTCATGCGACGCTAAAACGCGCATTTTCTAGCGTTTTAGCGTTCAAGAAATATCGAACCTAACTTTGTAAACTGTAGAGAGGAGACAACAAATTTCTGCTATATATCATTATGTATTATTTATTTTGGAATTTAAAGTTCAACGTGTTTAATTATTCACATAATATTATTTAGAATAAAATCTTAATAAAATATACTCATTCGACGGGTTTTTACTCAAAACGAAAAAATCTGGCAAAAAAAACGCGGCGGTTGGCTTTGTGAATCGAGTTATTAAGCGTTAAAGTTGAAAACTTAAAGGTTAATATATCATCCCGACTCAATATAGCGCTATGTATACGTTCTGCTTTATACAAATTCACTGCTTTAAAAACAAAAATTCACTGTTTTAAACACACAAATTCTTTACATTAGCAATGAATTTGTTTTTTTAAAGTAGAATTTGGATTTGTGAAGCAGAGAATTTGATTTACAGAAAGGCGAAAATGCAAATAAAAATTAAAATGGGTACAAAAAATGAAGACAGGACAATGTCCCTACGTGTATGTGTGATTTCCAATTCACAGGAGTTTAGTTTCCTATGTCCCATGGAGTGGAACTTGCAGGTGCGCAATCAATACGAGTCAATGACAAACGTTATTCCGGTGGATCTAATGAGTGATCTACGGGAAGGCTCTTGTGATTGGTCAGCGCTAATTGCGCATTCCGGAAATTCCGCTCTATGGGACATAGGAAAACACATTTTAGCGGAACGGAATCGACTGAATGAAGCCACGATCAATCACGAGCGGTCCGCCAATTCCACACCGTGGGAATCCTCAGAGTGCAAACCTATGCAGCGGAATAGTAGAACGCGGAACAAGAGCAGAACCAATCATGAGCGTTCCGCAGTTTTCGATTCCCTTCATCTCCACGAAGCACAATGAACGTAAGGGTGAAATCACATAGTGCGGAATAGGACTGCAGAATAGAGAATGCGTTATTGAAATAACTACTCAACGCTATTTTGCATTTGATGTTGCGGAATAGCGAGTGCGTCATTGTTCTTGTAATAAACCATCGTATTTTGACAGATTAAAATAATTTGATGCTGATTGATATGATGGAATTGCGTCATCGAGACGAATGAAGCAAAATGACAAAAAGCTGAGTGCATAAATATAGATACCAAGATAAAAAAAAATAATGATGCATTACGTGCGATTTCAATATGCCCTTTTCCGCACTTTTCTATCACGTCAATTTTGTGTGCATGTTCACACGATGCGGAAAAATGATAGTAAATGCGTTAAAGCAGTTCAAAAAATTGTTATGAGATTGTAAATATTAATTATAAAACATTAGATACTACAACAGTAATAATTGTTTTTGCAATTTGAAAAATTATATTTTAATAAACAAATTATTAACATAAAGTTAGTAGTTTTTAAATTATATTCACGCTGGATACATCTTTGACGAATCATGTGAACATAGCACATAAAACTTGCGTGATGGAAAAGTGCGGAATAGCGCTGATTGGTTGCTTCACTCTAAGGGTGAAATCACACAGTGCGAAAAACGACTGCGGAATAGAGAATGCGTCATAGAAGCAACCAATCAGCATTATTCTGTGTTATTCCGAATAGTGCTAAATGGTTGTTTCAATGACGCATTCTCTATTCCGCAGCTCTTTTCTGCATAGTGTGATTTCATTCCTAAGGGTGCCGTATAAATATGGTCACAGTTCCTCAACGATAATCTTCATATTATTTGGATAACCTAGACATTTAATTACGCAAAAATATATCGACTAAAAATATTTTTATCAATATTTGAGATAACCGGAACCCAATATTATATATAATATATAAGAGCAAGTCAATAAGTTCTTAGAAAATCTGTCAGAGAGCACTCGCAGTATCATGTCACATTATTTTTTGACAAGTAACATCTTTCAGCTGATTACTGTCAAATTTTGAGTGGAATTCATCGCGTGGTTTTATTTTTGTAGACGATTAGAGCGAACAACCTTTGTATTTTTTGCAAAATGGAAAAAAACGAGTGCAGTGATCAAACATCTACATATGAAATATTTAACGCCGAAAGAAATCAAAGCCGAGTTGGATAATGTTCATAGCACATCTGCACCAGCGTTTGCTGCGACTGTATATAATTGGGTGAATGAATTTAAACGTGGTCGTACATCACATGTGCGACCTCGTTCGGGACATCCAATTGACGTTGCTACGCCAGAAATCATCGATAAAGTCCACGATATTGTTTTGACTGATCGACGAGTGAAAGTGCGCGAGCTTGTTGAGGCCACATGCATATCACATAGCACAGTGATTTCAATTTTGCACGAACAATTGAGTATGAAAAAGCTATCGGCAAAATGGGTGCCACGTTTGCTCACTGTGGACCATAAGCGCGACCGTACGATTTCAAAACAATGTTTGGAGATGTTTCAACGTAGGATGAATTTCTGCGTCGATTCATTACTCTGGACGAAATATGGATCCATTATCTCACACCCGAGACGAAGGAACAATCAAAACAGTTGACTTTATCGAGTGAATCAGCTCCGAAGAAGGCGAAGACCGTGAAGTCGGCCGGAAAGGTGATGGCCACAGTTTTTTGGGATACACGCGATATAATTCATATCGATTACCTTCCGTCGAAGCAAACGATCAATGGCGATTACTACGCAGCCTTATTGGACCGTTTCAACAACATTTTAAAGAAAAAATGTTTCCATTTGGAAGAAGAAAGTGCTCTTCTATCAAGACAATGCACGGGTTCACACGTGCCTGGCACCGATGACCAAATTCAACGAATTCCGCTACAAATTGCTTCCCCATCCAGCATATTTGCCAGATTTAGCCCCCTGCGACTATTTTCTATTTCCAAACCTGAAGAAATGGTTCGGAGGAAAGAGATTCACCAGAGAGCAGCTCATCGCCGAAATAGAGGCTTATTTTGAAGAACTACCATTTTTGGACAAATCATATTATTCAGACGGGTTGAAAAAGTTGGAGAATCGTTGGATCAACTGTATCGAGCTGAAAGGAAACTATAGAAATTGAGAAATAAAAATGAATCGATCAAAAAAAATGTATTTTACTATGTTTTTCTAAAAACTTATTGACTTGCCCTCGTAGCTTTAGTCACAATCGTACTTATTCAACTCCTCCGCGATCGCGTGACCGTAAAGAACAATAACTTCAACTTACAATCTCTGCAGAGTGTAGAATGTGTAAAATGTGCGGAACCGTCGCAGTGCTCGCAACGCTCGCTGATCATGAGGTACATTTCGTTTCACGCATGATGCGCATGATGCATCATTTATCCTTATTGTTTATCGAATATTAAACAAGGATAAATAATGCATTACGCACATCATGCATGAAACGGAATGTACCCTCACGTGTGATGTGACCATGCATTGCTAGCACTACATTTGCCTCTTGTGTCAAAAATTCCAAAAGAACATTACTCCAACTCGATAGCGGCGACATTTCTTAATTTTTCTTAATAAAAGTTTCAGATTCGTATTTTGCGTCGCAATATCTCCGCTCATAGAGCACGTAGAAAAAATAAATAAAAACACTTTCATTATATATCTCGAGCGGTCGATTGAGCACACTTAGGGGCTCCGCACAATAAGGAATAGGGAACAGAGAACAAAGAATAATTTCAACCTATATATCATATATTGTGAAATACACAGTTTCTGGTAGATTGAAACTCTTATTCTCTGTTTTCTGTTGCTTTTATTGTGCGAAGCCCCTTAGAATTTGATCGGTTCAGCCCTTATTGAAATCCGATAATCTCGATCTGACGCAACTCGCCGACTCGCGTAAAGTAGCCACGGCAGTGTCGCTGTGCGTAGCTTAGCGCCGAGACATTACCAGCACAGTATATACAGTAGCGCAACTCTTTGTTGGCACCTTTAATGTTAGTGTTTCCCAAAATGGAGTGCGCACGCGTGAAATAAGGAAGTTCCCTAGTAGCGCCATCTGAATTTCTTTCTCAGCTCTTTATTTTTCCGCTCTCTCTCTCTAGGTCGTTTGTACATCAAAATATATATATATATATATATATATATATATATATATATATACGCAGTGCGACAAATATGTTCCCGGACACGAACCATATCTCAGCAACCAGTGGCGACATCTGTGCGTTCAAACATGCATTTTAAAGATTGAACATTTTGCTATCATCTGTCAAAATTTCATTCATTTTGGTTGACATATAACGAAGATATGAAAGTTCATGTTAAACAAGATTTTGGTCGAGGTAGAAATTTTAATATGGAACAAAGAGTTTTAAAGCGATTGATCGAAGTTTTAAAGCGATTGATAGGCAGAATTCATCGTATTCGCCCCGAATATCGTGATCCAGAAGATTGGTCTTTGTTGCATGATAATGACCGAGTCACACTTTATTGATTGTCCATCAATGTTTGGCTCGAAATCATGTCTCTGTGTTAAACCATCCACCGTATTCACCTGATTTGGCCCCCTGCGACTTCTCATTATTCCCAAAATTGAAATTGAAATTGAAAGGACGCTTTTTTGATGACATTCCGACCATCCAATCAGCTTCTACACAGGCACTAGAGGCAATTCCGCAAACTGAGCTAGAACATGCATTTGAATCACTATTGAATCGCTGTAACAAGTGTATTGAAGTCAGAGGAGAATATTTTGAATAATAAAACAAAAAAATATGCATATTTGTTGTTTCAATTATGATTTTCAGGCCCTGTCCGGGAACATATTTGTCGCACTGTGTATATATATATAATCTAAATGTAATAAAACTAAAAGAAATAGATTTATAATTGTAATGCATTGCAAAATAAAAGAAATACAAAAATAAGATAATATAAAATTATATAAATGTATTATACAAATATTATACTATAAGAATATTTTAATTGACTGCAGCATATGATGCTTGTTTTCCTATTATTAGGTTGGTGCATATGAAATGTCGGATTTTCTTTACATATGAACGTTTGTCTCCCTATTTTCGTTATGCTTTTGTTTTTGGCATAACCTCGTTCATAGTCGTATTGTCCATTGCCAGAATCACATTTCAACAAAGAAGATTTTCTCAAAAGTGTTCCATTTTGTTATTTGTTTTGAATTTCGTAAGGATATGAATTCAACCGATATTCATGTAATTTTTTTATATGAGTATAAACTTGGTAATAATGCTGCAAAAGCTGCACGCAATATAAACCAGACATTTGGGGAGAATACTGTTAACAATCGAAAAGTGCAGCGTTGGTTTGAAAAATTTCGATCTGGTGATTTTTCCCTACAAAATGAACCGCGTGGAAGACCCAAAATATCTGTGAAAAATGCTCTGAAAGCATTGATGGAAACGAATCCAACTGTATCTACAAGGGAACTTGCTACCAGAATGAAAGTTGACCATACAACGATATTGCGACACCTTTCTGAAATTGGCAAGGTGAAAAAAATGGATAAATGGGTACCGCACGAACTAATCGAGTGAAATAAACTGGATTGAACGTATGCTCATCATTACTAACCCGATTTCATCGAGAGCCATTTTTCGATCGGATTATTACTTGTGATGAAAAATGGGTTCTTTACGACAATAGGAAAAGGTGTGCTCGGTGGCTTGATAGGAATAAGGCTTGTGCTCATACTCCAAGGCCATCACTTCATCCACGGAAAATTTTAATAACAGTTTGGTGGAATGTGACTGGAGTAATTCATTACTCATTCCTTCGAACTGGGGAAACAACCGAAAAGTACTGCCAGTACATTGATGAAATGCATGAAAAATTGAAAATTATACGCCCATCACTTGTTAATCGGCATGGCCCAATACTTCTTCACGACAATGCTCGGCCGCATACGTCGTACAAAACAATTGCGAAATTAAAATATGAATTAAAATATGAAATTTTGCAGCACCCAGCTTATTCACCGAATTTTTCGCCAATCGACTTTCATTTTTTTAAACATTTAGAACAATTTTTACGGGCTAAACAGTATGAAAATGAAGACAGAAAATGAAGACTGAAAAATTCCATACAGAGTTTATTGATTCTAAAGATCAGAATTTCTTTAAGACAGGCATCTATACATTAAAATCTCGTTGGAAAAAGTGTATTGAAACAAATGGAGCATATTTTGATTAAATAAACAGCTTTTGAAAAAAGATATGCAGTTTTATATATTCACTTAAAAATCCGACATTTCATATGCACCAACCTAATAGATCGCTTGCGTTTTAGTAAATTATTAGAATTGCACCACATAGAACGCAGATTTTTAACTAAAACGAAAGCAATTATACATATCACTCAGTATTGAAGCGAGACTGACGAAATTGGTGTATTTGCAGGTATGTATACTTGTATGTGTGTATGTGCGTGAATGTAAGTGTGTGTGTATGATTTCAGTTAATGGTTCACCTCTCATTGTATTGCTTATTTTCAGTTTTGCTGCTGGTGGGCTTTGTAACAGCAATTTTGCTGATGCCTAACTATTTGCAAGCTACTAATGACTATTGTATTGCATTTTATGTTATGTTAGTCTATCGTATCATATTTTATGTCTATTACTCTGTTAACATATAGTTTTTCTCATAAAGCTTCGCAAACTAAATTAAACTAAACTAAACTAAACTGATTTTCTTTTCTTCTATTTCTTTCTCTGATCCGTATTTCAGCTGCTCGAACATTTAAATAGCTTTGAAAGAGAGAACGGAAAAAGAAAGAAGAAGTGAGATAGAAGTTTAGATAGCGTTACTGGGTAACTTACTTATTTCGCTCATTCGCACATTTTGGACAATATAAAATCAGGAGAGTTGCTATTAATTTGCGATTAATTTGATTTTTTGCAATTTATTGACGAATTTTGTTGAACATACTTTTTTGTAACTTCAATATTTTCTACAAATAAAGTGAAAATTGTAAGAAGACATCACAAAGGAAGGAAATACACATAAAATTAATATTTAAAATAAAAAAATATTTAAAATAAATAATTTACTTTTACTTATAATATCCTTCAATATACACTCCAATGTCGCGCGCACAAAGCCCGTCTCACGAATAAATGATTACTTTAAATATATTACAATAGCAGAACAAGTGTTAAAAGTTACGAACGCTGTGCAAGCGCTTAGAAATCAAATGAACAATTTGCAAATAAATCCATCCGAAGAGCGATTCCCGGAAGCAATGTCGACGAATGTTCAATCAGAGAACCCCGAGATTTTAATAAATACATATAACAAAGCAATGCATCTAATCCCGGAATTCGATGGACTCAACGTGAATCTTTTATTGGGCACATTCAAGTCGCAGTAAAGCGACTGGCAATCAATCAACACGAACCACTTCTTTGCGGTATCATCGCGCAGAAACTCATAGGAAGAGCAAAGGGCACAGTAAGAATCGACGCTACTCCAAATTTTCCACGACTTTTCGAAAAATTGAGATACCTATTTGGAAAAACTCAAAATCTCACTGTACTAGAATTACAAAGAGACACGTGTATCCAATGTAATGAAAATATTGACGAATTTATAAATCATTTCCTCCGAATACGATAACATTATCACCACGATTAATTCGCAAAGCAATGGAGTCGCGACCATCTGTATTCAAGAGGAACTTTGCCATCGAAATTTCATCGAGATTTTCCGTCGTAATGTAAAATCAGAATTGGAGATCATCTCTATTGCTTCGAGAAGGACACTCTAAATTAAGCGTTTTCGAAAACGAGAACTTTCGAAAGAGAACTCCAGTTAAGAAGACTACGCATACAACCCAATGAAGTCTCAAGGAAAACCCCGGTTTCAACATCAAGAATATGGCTACTGTAAGAGCGAGGACATGAGGAAAAAGAATACAGAATCAAAGCATTCCACCAGCAACGAAGCCAACAAAATTTTCACGAGCGTCATCTTCTCAATCGACCACCGGACCAAGCATCGCGTCCTTCACATGCAATCAATCGAGCCTTGGAGCAACACATCAACGAGAGATTTACCAGAGACCCGGTGGAACTTACATCAGAGCACTCAGAGTTACCCTGAAAATACCAGGTTTTAAGCAAACAACTTTTTTAATAGACACGGGTTCGGATATATCTTTAATTAATGAAATGTTCATTGAAAATAAAAATTTATCTAAGGTAGATTCAATAGTATCCGGCGTCACGACACATTCTTTGAAAACTATTTAAGTACGAATTGTAGAAATGTTCGGAAAAAAACATGTATTTCACGTATTAGACGATTATTCACCAATTAAACATCAGGGCATAATAGGCATCGATTTTCTTACGAGGAACAATTTCAATTTTTCAAATAAAAGTTTAATTCTTGAAGGAAAGGAATTTAAAAGATGTGACAAACCACATCCTAGTGACATAAAAAAAAGTTCAGATGTATTAGTCATACTTAGGGATGACACTGGAGTAATCACGAGGATAAATGATTCTAATAAGTCTATTTTACCGAAACATTTGCATGCTGAAATTAAAAGTATTGAGGATTTTCACGATGTATCGGTATATTCCATTAAAAAGAAAACCTTGGATAATATACGCTTGCAATTATCGAAAGAAAATACTCGTGTCTCGCACTTTCCAGAACATTCTAGTGAAATCTGGAATATAATATTAGAGTATCACGATATTTTCACTTTGTCAGGAGATCCACTCCCATTGATCTAATTCAACATGAGATTAAAACCTCAGACGAAAATCCTATTCACACAAAACAATATCGTTATCCTCCCATTCATCAAGAAGAAATTAAAACGCAAATAAAAGAAATGTTAGTTAAATAAGAGAATCGGATTCTCCTTATAATTCGCCACTTTTGATAGTACCAAAAAAACAAATGCCTCAGATAAAATTAAATGGCGATTAGTAATTGACTTTAAAAAGCTTAACGAAAAGACTATTCAAGATGCCTATCCACTTTCAAATATAGATGAAATTCTTGACCACCTGGGCAACGCGCGTTATTTCTCCGCCTTTGACTTAGCATCGGGATTCTATCAAATAGGTATGAATTCTAAAGATATTCCAAAAACAACTTTCTCCACTCCGAATGGCCATGAATACACTCGTATGTCTTTCGGTCTGAAGAATGCACTTCCGACCTTTCAAAGAATGATAAATAAAGGACTAAAGGGATTAATAGAAAACAATTGCTTTGTTTATATTGACGACATAATAATTTACGGAAAAACTATTGAAGAACTTAATAGAAACCTGAGACTATTATTTGAAAGACTTAGGCAAGTAGGGCTAAAACTTCAACCGGACAAATGTGAATATCTAAGACCCGAACTTGAATATTTAGAACATGTGATCTCGAAACGAGGTATACAGCCTAATCCGAATCGTATAGAAAAAGTCCAAAATTATCTAGTCCTACTGGATTCTAGAAGAATCAAACAATTTCTGGGATTGGTTGGATATTATCGAAAGTTTATTAAAGACTTTTCTAAGATAGCATTAACACGGCTCTTTCAAAAGTCTTCAACTTTTGAATGGAAAAATGAACAGCAGAATTCGTTCGATTCTTTCGAAAAACTGAATTAATGATTCAACCTGTATTGTCATACTCGGACTTTTGTATTAACCACAGATGCATCCAATGAGGCAATAAGCGCTATCCTGTCTCAAGAGACAATAGGCAAGGACAAGCCACTGGCTTTTGCCTCTAGAACTTTAAATAAAGCCGAAACACGATACAGCACGACTGAAAAAGAATTATTAGCTATTGTATGGATAACCAAACATTTCAGACAATACTTATACGGAAGAAAATTCAAAATTATAACTGACCATAAACTGACTTTTAATTTGGCTAATGAATGTAAAAGATCCGAATTCAAGATTAATGAGATGGAGATTAAAATTAGAAGAGTTCGAATACGAAATAGTTTACAAGTCGGGAAAAACAAATATCAACGCCGATGCTCTTTCACGAATTTCGGTTAACGCGACTCATATGTTACAAACGAGGACATTCAACACATGCTTTCGGATTTAGTCAAAACAAAACTTATTAAAATTGCCTTTAATAAAGATCCAATCCCAGGATGGAAAAATCTGTTTTCCCGGAAAACCTTCAAGTTTTGATCCTATCAATTCTTCAGGATTTAAATGCTGATCTTGATAAATGGACGTTAAATTTTGTTGGACCTATTAACAAAAAATTCAGGATTCCATTGACACTCTATTTTCTATACATGACTTACATTCAAAAACAAAAATTATTATCGAAGGGCGGCCCTCACAATGGTTCCAAGAAATAAATCCAGCAACTAAGCCTCTCCTTAGTCCACCGGAGAAATCTCCCTCTCGATCCAAACTAAAATAAATAGACAAATAATAATTAAAATCAAGTTGGACGACAGTCGAATAAAACGATCCTTTTTATTGAAACTTCCCTTGAAATTACAAGAGATAATGAGATTTACATTTCTCCTCATGCTATCCACAGACAACTTAGCATTCATTTACACGATTTTCTAACAGAAAATAATCAGCACGTAAATGTAACACATGAACCAAAAAGAGATTACCAAATTAATTTCAATTATTGATGAATACTATCTCGGAGAAAAACTATATATATATATATATGTCTCTAAATATTTTTCCGAAATATTAAATAAAAAAGAGATTATTTCAGACGCGCATTCTAGAATCTTAAGCGGACATTATTTGGAGAAAACACTTCAAAGAATTAGACAAAATACAATTGGCAAAATATAACCGTTGTCATTAAAGAATTTATTAGTAAATGTGAATCATGTCAATTCAATAAACCAGGTACCCAAAAACCTTATATATATTCCTCTCCGAAGATCCCTCGAGCTCCTAACGAAAAGATATCTATAAATATCATGGGACCATTTGAGTTGACAAATAGGGGAAATTGTTATATTATGGTTTATACAAGATTATCTTACACGATACATATTAACAGAACCCATTATAGATAAATCTACCACATCAATTATTAAAGCACTCTGGTATTCTTGGCTTAGATATTTTGGCAAACCCAAAGAATTCCTATCAGACAACGCTCTGGAATTCACTTTGAATGAATTCAAAACACTTTGGGATCAATTACATGCCAAACATATGCTTACGTCAGTTTATCATCCACAATTAAAAAACGGGAAAAACGAAAGGTCACATATTATTCTTACAGAATATATAAGGCATTATATGAAAGAATAAGAGCAATGGGACATGATACTGCTCCAGGCAATGCTCACATGTAATTTTATGATAAATGAGAACACAGGATACACACCCTATGAGTTACAATTTGGCAGGGAACCTAATCACATCTTTAGTGAAGAAGATGATAGATTATCTCTCCAAAAGCAAATAGACGATCTGCATATACAGCATGAAAATAAATTGGAAGAGGCACGTAAAAACATACGCGATTATCAAAACTCCAACCTCCCTACTAAATCCTATACTCCAATAGAAAATAATGATCTGGTACAAAATGAACTTAATGACACACATAGGAAAAATCACAGAAAAAAGTTCTTTACTTAGCAAGCACATCATCTTATTATTTACCTATTAATAGCTGTGATGAATTTTTAAACACACAAGAAAAATCTTGTTTTTTCATTTTTGTTAAAAAAAAAAAAACTTATATCTCAGTTCAATTGGTTACTAAATAAACAGAGAAAACAGATAATTAAAAACATATAACTTATAAAAGTACTGATTGTCTTTACTAATAATTCACATACATATAATATTTTTCACAACATGAGATTGATACAATAAATTAACTCCAATTATAATTTTGCTTCCACGATTAAACACCTCTCAAAACTTTCCCATGGCATCCATTTGTTCTGAATCGCTAAACAACAATATTCCTTATATTGCTAAAACTATATCAATTGATTCTTTTTCTGATCTTCATTTCTCTAATTCTCTTCTGTCAGAGAAAGTTGGTTTATTAATCTTTCATTTGTTTCCATTCCTTATTCAATGTTTCCTTATTCCTTATTCCTTATTCCTTTTACAATTAGGTGATAACTTTGCTCTTCCTAACAGAAATAAGAGAAACATTATTGTCGATTGTATTAAGAACATTGAACATAGCACTCGAAAACTTCCTATTATAAAAAAAATAGATATAATTAATTATATCTATTTCAATTATATTTATCTCTATTCCCATACTCAATAACACAGTTTTTTCCTCTCTCTTTACTACTTCTATTGACCACAAATTATCAAAATTAGAAATAATTACAAAAAAATTCCTGGAATTGCATCCGAATATCATATTTACTTATGCAGATAAGGGTAATGTTACAGTAACATTGGATAGAGATTTCTACACAGGAAGAGTAACAGAAATGCTTAAAGATACCTATAAAATAATTAAAAGAGATCCTTGCAAAAAACTGATAACATCACTCGAGAGACGTACTTGTGAAATGGATTTAAATTATATTGATGCATCTCAATATAGATATCTTCATTGTAGTGATAGAACATTGCCATTAGCACATACGCTACCAAAAATTCACAAATAAAATTGTCCATTATGGACTTATAGTTTCATCAATTGGCAATCCATTGCATAATTTAACGCCTTTTTTATATCATGTTTTAATAGAATCTATACCTAAAACAGAGAGTTATAGTTTTCAATTAGTTGGTAACTTAAAGGTATTAATATTAGCAAAGATTTATAAATTAATATCTTTAGATGTAATTTCACTCTTTACAAATATACCAATTGACTGCAATGGATTGTATTAATGATAATTGGAATTTCCAGAAAATGTATTTTACCTAAAGCGGAACTTTTGAAGGTAATACAGTTGGTTTTGGGTTCAACTTATTTTATTTTTTACAAAATAATATACAAACAGAATTACGGCACACCCATGGATTCTCCACTTTCTCCTATTATTGCTGATACTCTTTTAATTATGCAAAAATTAGAAAAAATAGTTCTAAGTTTGTAAGTCAAGTTCTTTTTTACTATAAATATGTGGATGATCTATGTACCGCGGTTATGTCTAAAATGATAAATTCTTTTGTTGATCGTTTCAATTCATCCTCGACTCTAATTTACTTTAGAAATTGGAGAAAACTCTCTTAATTCTCATGGTGTCAAAATAATGATCAAAGATGAACAAGTAAGTTTTGATTGGTACCAAAAACCAACTTTTTCGAGTAGATTCATTAACTTCTTTTCAAATCATCCCATTTCTCAGAAAAGAAGTATAATTTTCAATTTAGTTGACAGAGCCTTATTACTTTCTAACAAAAAATTTCATTTGGAGAACATTACATTCATAATCAACACTATGTTACATAATGATTACCCACTTAAGTTCATTTTTGACACTATTAATAACAAAATTGAGAGTATTAAAAGAAAAAACACAAAATAAAGATAAGGAAAATAAAGAACCGAATAATGAAGTATCAAATTTATGATGCCTTTTATTCCTGGCTTCATAGATAAATTTAAACAAATTGACAATAAGAATATTAAAGTTTTTTTCCATAGTACTAACAAATTAAACAAGTATATTAAAGTTCAAAAAAATCGTCGTATACAATCAACAAAATGTAACGTTGTCTACAAAATCGGTTGCAAAGAATGTGATGTTTTTTATGTTGGACAATCGGATAGACAATTAAAAACAAGAATTGCAGAATATCGCAAGCATATTAATTGAAACATGACTACCCGTTCTGTGATAACTGAACATAGGTTGCAAACGCAACACGATTTCAATGGATAACATCAAAGTTTAAGATGAAGAACCATGTTACAATAAACGACTGATCTCGGAAATGACAAACATTAAATAAGTCAATAATCTAAATTTTCAAACCGATACGGAAGGTCTTAATAAGGCATATATGTTTATAAACAAAGTTTGACTTTGTGTATAATGGTGACACATCAATCTATCGAAAATTCAAATCAATAAATGTTGAGAAGTCATACTGATCACATATCTTGGATCAGTCTTTTATGTCAGTTTTTTACAATTTTTAATTTTTAATTTTTAAACTGAATAATTTTATTTCACTCTTAATGTTTCGTTTTTTAATACTCATAATTTATTCTACAAATTTTTATATGTATTTGACTAAATATTATCTACGTTTCTAATTGTTTAAATTTTTGATCATCATATTTAAGGTGTTCATGTGTACGGTGAGTGTGTAAAGAGAGATAAATTTAAAATGAGTTTCCCTCTATATATATTACAAATAATATCATATTGTAATATATGCAATATTTAGAAAGTTCAAACATTCGACTTGCAAATCAATTGAGAAGGATATTTCGTTTTCTTGGAACGCACTCATCGAACATTCAATGTTTTATCACACTAAACTGTCGATGAAGCAATGGATACACTTAAGGAACTGCTAAATGTTTAAGGATCATCTGAAAAGGGCTTAATAAAAAGCCGAAACATGTAATATTTATACATGTGCTCATTTAAATTTTAATTAAATCTTATTGTACTTTATTAATATAACATCTTCAATTATCAATATTTTTATTCTTATATGTCTTCTATATAATATTTATTTAAAATATCTTGAAAATTACGCTAATAAGGCAGCTGTATATTAACAAATATTGCACTATTTGACAACGTTGCATCTCAATATCACATTATATGTATTGTATCTCAATATCACATTGTATTGTATTATTATTATTTGGCAACGTCGCATTTGTATCATATTACATTAATCATTGTCATTGCGAAACATTTTAAATATTCATGAAAAAAATTTCTTATATTACGCTGACAAGGTCATATTGAAACTTGCAAATTTGCTGACACTGCAATTTGAGGTGTTAGATTACATTAATGTCACCGAATGTCCCTAAAAATCTTTTGTTACAAAAAATTGTTAGAGGGGATAAGATTTAAATAGAGATTGAAGCAACGATACTGCATCAGTCGCTCAGACAGATTCGTTTTGCAGTGATCTCCAGCGCTATAGATTCATACGTTCAACATGAGTCGAGCAAGTAAATATTTCAATTATATTTGTTTGTGAAGATTTTTTCTCTGTATATATATATATATATATATATATATATATACATGCTTTTTCATTTGTTTTTTCTTTCATTATAGCGCGTCTTTTCGTATCATTTTGACAAGACTATTAGCGTTGACACCGACGGCTTACAAATTTTTGAAGATTGGAATCGTCGTGGGACCAACCTCTCATATAGAAATTGATCGGCGATATCCGAGATAATCGCATTGTTCTGCTTCATACTACGTGGACATTCATCGAAAAACGAGCTGATATTGCAAGATTGGTGCAGTTCACTGACCCATCATCATCATCATTAATTCGGGGTTTTGTGATTCAACTCGTTAAAATACATAATATGGACAATGTGAAATTATCATTATGTGACAAGTGTTCATACATTAAATCGTCGATTATATTTTTATCGATTATATTTTTATGCTTGAACTCGAACAATGTGTCGAGCACATATATTTCGATTTGTGTCAATATACAAATAGTGTAAACGAAAGATTTTAATATTTTGTAAGTTATATACGACAAAACTGCATTACAAACAAACCCAAATAACATACAATTATCACAATGACATCAAATTGATGTAAACTTTGAATCACGTTGAACATGTCACGCTTGACGCCTTTTGATTGAAAAATTTGACTGATTAATTATGTCATTTTGACATCATTTTAATAACATTTTGATAATGACATCAAATATTTAACTGATTAATGATGTCATTTTGGTAACATAATGATCTCCAATAAAAAAATTTTTAGAAATCTCCAAAAAGATAGGAAATCTATCAGTAAACACAATGTTACATGTAACATGCATGAAATATCAGCAAAACAAGGTAACTGTAATATAACATCCTTGTTTTGTTGACATTTCATGTTACATGTATGTTACATGTAACATTGTATTTACTAGGAATATTTGTTTTAAATAATAATTATACACAAAATATAAAGAAAATTATTATTTAATGAAACATTTTATAAAACAAAGAAACATTTAATAATTAAATACATTTATATGCCATGAAAAAACAAAACATTAATAATTATAAAAAATATGAAGTCTATAAAATGTTAGATTTTTATATCAAAGATATTGTTTATCGTATATAAAGTTATTATCACATTGTAGTTGAAAATGTAGAATTATTAATAGTAAATGTTAAAAAGGTTTCTGATTGTAGCCTAAATTTGAATTATAGATGTAATTAACCTTCAATACATTTTTAAAATTTTATGACGATTTTTCATACAAAAATAATCATGCATGTATGCATACATGCATGTATACTACGATATAAGCACCTAGACCACAAAATAACTTTTAATAAAATCTGCATAAACAATAAGGAATATTAATAGGTAAACATATTCTTTGAAATAACTTTATCTGATTACAATCCAAAAAAATTAAGAAAATTAAAATTATAATTACTTCACTTCAACTTTAATAATAAACTTTAATAAGCTTTTAATAGATGGTTTTGTTAGAGATACAGCCAACATGTATAGTTTTTACATGTTTAGCGTTTGTGCGACATGCGAATCGGAATTTTCTAGAAGGACTCCAAGCGTCCTTAGAGGTTTCCAAAACATAAACTTGACCATCACCTAGTCAATAAAGTCGAAAAACAATAAGCTAAGCCGCACGTCGCACGTACGCAGATCTCAACCGCTGTAACGGCGAACCAACTCGGATCCGTCGCAGCGCACGCGCGATCGCGTGACGCAAAACGCGTAATATGCGTTAATCCCAATCAGGAATCCAGATTTAATGGGCGCGCATGGCAATTGCGTGCCGCTCGGCCGTTGCGCTCGAAATTGCCAATCGCCGCCCAAAACAGAGGGTCACCTCAAAACTTTCAATTTTGTAACAATGTCATAGGCGAATGCAAAGGGAAGCCTTTGTTCTTAAAAGAGCATAAAAAGAAAACTCGAGAATCAATCCCTCTCTTAGTTTCGCTGCTCTCGAGTTAACGCTTCGCTACCAGTGCAACCGCCTAGTAAAACCGCTATAAGAAAGATTCCTTTGAAAACCGCCGAGAAAACCGCCGCGTTTAATCCGCAATCGACATTTCGCGTGAAGCGAAATTCAGCTAAAACGCCGTATCACTCAGATTCTCTCGCTCTGACTCGCTCTCGAACAGTCTAGTTTAATTTAGGACAAGTGGATAAAAAATTTAATATAAAGGAAATAAAAATAATATCAAAAAACAGTCTTGTAAATAAATCATACTTCTACTGAGATCTTTAAGCAGATGTGTTTAACCATCTCTTTAAAAATTTTATTGCTTCTGTTAACTTAGTTTCTCCAAATTTTTTTAATACAGCGCCTGAAAGGATGTAAATTTATTTTGTAACAAAAAAATTTTTATCTTATCGCTATAACATATAATAATACATATTATATAATAATTTATATGTCAATTTTTACTTAATTCTATAACTTGACATAAATGAGTAGACCCAAAACAAATTTTGGTATCCTCAGTTCCTTTCCAGCTAATGCATCGAGCAAGATTATTAGAAATAATCTTGGATAAAATAGAGCGAATAGCAACATTTATGTTAGTGGTAACTGCCATGCGACTCGCAAGATAATTAGCTATGTATAATTAAAAAATAGAGATACGAGTATGTATTGTATATACATATATGTATAACAAATATATATAAATTTATAGATAGATATATGTATAACGAATATATAGATAGATAATTTCAGATTTATACACACCATACATGAAAAGTTAGCAGCTGATTTATGAAGAAAATCTTCCATCTGATCAAATACCTCAAGAGTTTTAAGAGGAAGGGGAAGCATATTTTCTGGCCAGGCAAAATAACTGTCTTCTGGGAACAGTTATTTACGAGTAATTCTATTTAGAGTAATATTTGATTTATCTATTTTAGAACTCAATTCAACAACAATTTCCGGTATAGTTTTCACGATATTGTTTGAAGAAATACATACTGACTAGACAAATTTTTTATCTACAAGATAGAGATTATTTTTTGGAACTACATACGAAATATATAAACAATTGCATATTTTCTAATATTTTTGATACATACTTGTACTTTTAGACGTTGAAGCATTATTGCCATCATTCAGTTCTGTTCATTTCCGTATTAACATACAGAGTTGCTGCAATAAATTTGTTTTGTTAAAGCGATTGCCAAAAAATTTATATTTTCAAGAATATGTAACTGTTCCCAAAAAATTAAAAAGACACACTTTAAACGAAAACACGGTAATGATTCCTTGCCTACATTGCAATTTATAACATAGTGAATATAATTAATAGCATGTCAATATATATATATATATATATATACATAATATATATATATATATATATATATAGGAAACTGTGAAATAATTATTTTTTATAAGAGAAGTTCGGGTAGCTTTAGATGATGAACATCTCCGGATATTCGAATTTTTCAGCGATTTTTTGAGCCAAAAACAAAACCAAAGCATTATGTCGAAACTCGTGGTAGACACGTTTCAACATGATACTTTGTTTTTGTTTTTGGCTTAGAAAATCGTTGAAAAATTCAAGTGTTCGGAAATGCCCGCCATCCGAGACTACCCGAATTTCCCATAATGGATGAATTCAAAATACTTTTCTGATTTTCTTCATGAAGACTTTTTGAAACTGGGGATTTTTGTATAAGGGTCTACTGAAGAATGATCGAGCTACTGAAGAACATTCAATAGACATTTTGGATGAGCGATAAATTCTTGAGATTGATGAATGAGATGGTAAATCATATCATATCCTGTATAGGTCATATAAAACTATCAAAACAAAGAAATCAAAATTTGTTATAATTTATTTAAATTTTCCTTAATGGAAATTTACACATGATAAATCTACAGCTATTAAATCAGGATTCATAGTTCATGATATCGATTTACAAAGATGGGCTTTACAAGCTCAAGAAGAAACAGGAAATTTAAATCCTATAATTAAAGCTTCTCATAGTTGGATATTAAGATAAGAAAAAGTCTCACCGAATTGTTTCGAGAAAAATTATGAAATTTGTAACTATAAGAACAATAGAAGATTCCGTTAATTTGCAAAATACAAATAATGATTTTCTGAAAACAATGAAACCACTTGTCGAACAGTTTGGATCTGAAAATGTTTTTAATTCTGATCAAAGTGGTTTCCAATTGGAAATTCATTCTGGAAGATCATTGTCTAATTAAGGAATAAAGAAAGTAGAGTGTGTTGTGCAATCTATACCATCACAACCACACAACACACTCATACAACCAATATCGTGTAATGAAAATTTGCTGTCATCTTTATTTATTATATTAAAAGAAACTAATGGTATATTTGGACCAAGAGTACAAGAAACCATATTTACACCAATAAATGTTATTGTAAAAGTATCTAAATCTGGTCAAATGACTTCAGGTAATTAAATAAATTTCCTTTCACAACAGATTTTCAAATACTGTTTTACTATTAAAAAGTAAATATAAATTTGCATAAACGAAATAATATAATGAAATTATAATCTCTGTGTCATTTCTATGATATATTTTATATCTTATTTAAGAATCTCACATAACAGTCGTAAAAAAGTTATTAATTTAACATTTATATTTCTTACAGATCATTTTAAAATGTGATTAGAAGAAATTTATTTTCCAAACATTGATTCTAATTAGCGTTTTTCTTATCGATTCATGGACTGGACATTGTCCCAATATTATTTCAGATTTAACATCTGCAGGAAAAACATATTACTACTATGATTATACCGAAAGGTACTACAGGGAAAATACAATTAGATGTTTATAGATTTAGAATTTGGAAAAATTTTGCTAAAAGATTTTCAGATATTGTTTTACTATTGGAAAGTAATACAAATTTACATATGAAAAAAATAATATAATAAAATTACAATCTCTGATACAATCAATTGTTATCTCCGCGATATCACAACTTATTTAAATATTCGTGATTTAAAAGTCGTTATACAAACGAAAGACTAGAAGAATTTGAAAATCCAGTAGAATTTAGTTTCGACAAAAGTTCAATGTAACATCGAAGGTTGCAGTAATATATGGTATTAGCTATAGATATAAGATGTTCGTGGTGCAAGAAGTCATTATGTTTAAAACATTTTTTCATCATTATTTTAATGAATATAATGAGTAAACGATACAAAATATAAATTTAAATTTATATACAAAATATAAATTTTGTATATAAACATTTAGAAATTATTTCATTATTAAGTATGTTTAGAAATTATTACATAAATGACAAGTTAATAAGACTGTTCACAGTTATTCCTATCATCTGTTCCAAGAAACTTATCTTTTCTTTGAAAAATATGTCACGACTCTGATACGTAATTTAGGTTAGTTCTTATATCTCATTACACATGATGATTCAGACGTGAGATTTTCTAACAATTTAAATATATTTTATATATTAAATATAGTTATTATATATATATTTTCTAACAATTCAATGTATTTTTAAATGCAACAATTTTTTANTTATACATACAATAATTTTATTATAAAAGAATGGATTTGGAATAAAATTATTTTTAATTTTTATTCATAGAAGAAATTAATAAGTCAATTCTAAGCAGAATCGTAAAACTCCTAACTTATTTTTGTAAAACTCATAAGAACTTTTAATCAGTATTCTAACTTTATGCGTATGTATCGTAAGATGTAAGATTCGTAAATATTTATGATTTCTTGTAAATCTTATGGTTAATAAAAAGCTGTCTGTAAAAAATATTGTATAAAGGTATAAACACTTCAAAAAATTCTTATAAATCTTACGAGAATATATTACGAATCTTACAATTTTGTTTAAAATTTAGACATAAATGTCAAAGAAATAATAACAAGGTTAATATATATATATATATATATCTTAAAAATATTATATATTTAGAAAATCTAAATACATATATATATTGTATATAAAATTTAAATACATATACATATAATAAAGCATATAGAAAACTATACAAATTTTACTTAAGACATCTTTTCAAGGTTTTGTATATTTTACTGTTCCGACGACAGTTACTTTACGCATATGAGCATGGAATACGTACAGTACCGGCAAAAATTATATCACCTTTTGATTTTTTGAGTATAACTTTCGTCAAAGGGTATCAAAATTTTGCAGTAGATACCTGATGGTAGATGCACTTTGTACATAAAATGTAATGAAATTTGACAATGTTACGCCATGATTTTTGAATTTTTTATTGATTTTGGCAAAATCGCACTTTTGTGCTTTTTTTGTTTTTCATGTCGCAGCCATTGTTCTTACGGTCTTAATTTAATTTTGGCAGTAAATTTAATGTTTCACATTATGGCAAAAACTCGTGGTGCTCGAGATATAGACGAACGACAGCAGAATGCTATCATAGAAGGCCGCAAACAAAGACGAACGCACGAAGAGCTCGCACAACAGTTTGGCATTTCTAAATCGGCGATAACCAAATTGCTGAAGCGTTGGAAAGCCCAGGGAGATTATGTCAAGAAGAAGAAAACCGGGCGACCGCGTTGTACTTCTTCTGTCATTGATCGCAGCATCCTCCGCATATCCCGCAGCAATCCACGTTTCACGGCATCAGATATTGCCAAAGAAATATTAATTTCTGGTGAGTCTGGTCCAACCATACGGACCATTCGTTATCGTCTGCAGGTCGCAGGACTACATGGACGACGACCCGTAAAGAAGTCATTTATTTCTGCCAAGAACCGAAAGGTGCGAGTGGAATGGGCGAAAGCTCATCTTAATTGGACACCTCAGCAGTGGCCCTCTGTCGTCTGAAGCGACGAAAGTAAGTTTTTGTTATTTGGTACTGACGGAATAACATAGATTCGTCATCTTAAAGGCATGCGCTTCGATTCCAAGTACCAACTTCCTACAATTGAAACACGGAGGTGGTTCGGTCATGGTGTGGGGTCTCTGTGCTTTCTCTGCAAAGGAAATGGGTTCCCTTCATAGGATTGACGGCAAAATGGATCAAAAAATATACATAGAATATCCTCGAGAATGTGATGCTTCCGTAGGCAAAGCGTTTCCTTGGTCGTGGCTTTATATATCAACAAGACAATGATCCAAAGCATCGCGCGGCTAAAGTACGGAAGTGATTTCGGCAGTATCGAGTAACTCTTCTAGAGTGACCAAGCCAATCGCCCGACCTAAATATCATCAAACCGTTGTGGGATGAACTCCAGAGACATTTAGCCAGTAAGTGAGCTACAAATACAGCCGAAAAATTCGGCCAATTGGAGGAAGAGTGGAAGAAGATCTCTCAGTCGATAATTGACGCACTTATCGATTCCATGCCCAGACGCTGCCAAGCTGTAATCGATGCCAAGGGGTTTGCTACAAAATATTAGAATTGTACAATATAATTATGAATTTTTTATTCGTTTTGAAGGCATTTATTTTCGTTATGGTAATTAAAAATTTATTACACAAGTGCGACAAATATGTTTCCGGACACGAACCACATCTCAGCAACCAGTGGCGACATCTGTGCGTTCAAACATGCATTTGAACTATCATCATTTTGCTATCATCTGTCAAAGTTTCATTCATTTTGGTTGACATATAACGAAGATACAGTTCATGTTAAACAAGATTTTGGTCGAGGTAGAAATTTTAATATGGAACAAAGAGCAGTGATTAAATTTAACTCAAAACTTGGTAAAAGTGCATCAGAAACATTCCGATCGATGCAACAAGTTTACGGCAGTCAATGTCTAGGTCGTACAGCTCTTTTTGAGTGGCATAAGCGTTTTTTGGAAGAGAGACCCTTGAAGATGACAAAAAATCAGGACGGCCAATTTTGGTTCGAATACCCGAAATGATCGAAAACGTACGTGATTTTGTTGCAAACGATCGCAATGCATCACTACAAATGATGGAGGAGGCTTTAAATGTCAGTAGAGAAACGATTCGAACCATATTACATGAAGATTTGGGTAAAACGAAGGTTTGTGCGAAGTTTGTTCCACACACATTAAGAAGCGATCAAAAATCAGCGAGAATCAATTATTCCAGAGACATCATTGCAGCAGCATGAAAATATTCCAAACTTCCTAAAATCAATTGTTACGGGTGATGAAACATGGTGCTTTCAATATGATCCAGAAACTAAGCGTCAAAGTGCGGAATGGAAGTCAAAAAATTCATCACAAGCAAAAAAAGTACAAAAAGTTCCATCAAAAATCAAGACAATGCTCATCACATTCTTTGATAGCAAAGGTATTATCCACAAAGAGTTTGTTCCAACTGGCCAAACAATTACTGGTGCATATTATCTCGAAGTTTTAAAGCGATTGATGGGCAGAATTCATCGTATTCGCCCCGAATATCGTGATCCAGAAGATTGGTCTTTGTTGCATGATAATGCACCGAGTCACACTTCATTGATTGTCCGTCAATGTTTGGTTCGAAATCGTGTCTCTGTGTTAAACCATCCACCGTATTCACCTGATTTGGCCCCCTGCGACTTCTCATTATTCCCAAAATTGAAATTGAAATTGAAAGGACGCTTTTTTGATGACATTCCGACCATCCAATCAGCTTCTACACAGGCACTAGAGGCAATTCCGCAAACTGAGCTAGAACATGCATTTGAATCACTATTGAATCGCTGTAACAAGTGTATTGAAGCCAGAGGAGAATATTTTGAATAATAAAACCAAAAAATATGCATATTTGTTGTTTCAATTATGATTTTCAGGCCCTGTCCGGGAACATATTTGTTGCACTGTGTATGAAATTTGACATATTTTTAGAAATTTGTAATAAAATTAATGTTTCACAAATTGTTGTTTTTATTATTTGATGTAAAGTTATTTGTTCAGTAAACTATATCTATTATTAAAACATATTACAATTTGATAAAGATCTATCAGTTTAAAAAAAATTATGCTTAAAAAACCAAAAGATGATATAATTTTTGCCGGTACTGTATATACGGAAACGTTAATAATTAATTTCTCGAAAATGATATGTTGTAATATAACTTTATTACACATGGTTGAATGCGTAAAAAGTAATCTTTAATTTGGTAAAAAAAAATTTGAAAATTTAAGAAAATTATGAGTGATGGGGGTATTTTATTAAACAAAAAAATAAACAAAATTTTTTTTATTTATAACTTTGAAGTACTCTTGAAACTACAATTTTTGTTTAAAAAATTTTTTTCTATCTTTTATATTTCCAACGATATTCGCGGTATTTTTTTTTCAAGGAATGTTTCACCCCTTAAACATAAGTTAGTGCAAGTATAAAAAATTACGTGTCTCTTAGATTTTCGTGTAACAACATATCTCATGGAGAATTAAATCAGTTCCGGACAGTTGTGAACCTTCCCTTGTTAGATATGCGTATCAACACGGAGTTCAAATTGGACAGGCTTGACCTAAACAGTATATATAAATATGTATAGTTACAATTACTTTCTAAAATCATTTTATTATGTAATGAAAAATACTTACTGCGGGTTTAGTCATGATTATGAAGTATAAATTTCACTTAATGAAATAAATATAAAAGTAAAATATAAGATTTCCGCTCCATCAGGAGACGCAGTAGTGTCTCCGGCCATGTTAAAAAAAAGACATAAAGACACTACAAGTCTCTTATCCCGAGCCATTAAAGTGCATTTTTTGAGGATACAGAACTATTAAAATATAAAAAATTTTGCATGCACGTAACATATCCTGAAAGGCGGCCACGAGTAATTTGAACAAAAAAAAAAAATAAAAATCGATCAAATCGTTCTGGACATACAAGCAGTCCAAAAGTGATGATTTCCATGAAAAATGAAGTAACATCTCTTTTTTCTCCTTCTTCTTCTCTGTCCGCAGTCACCTCTCTTCTCTCTCACTTTTCACTCACACCTCCCCCAACTTCG
>JAANIC010003908.1:149116-160041 GCA_017607545.1 Acromyrmex charruanus | reverse complement strand
ATATATATATATATATATATATATATATATATATATGTATATATATATATATATATTTAAAATAGATTGATTTTAAGATTGGTCGATAAAGAGATAAAAAATATATGTACAGACTTCTAGTGGATGTGTACTGATGGTCATTATCGCAATCTTTATTACAGCTGACATTAAATACTCTGACTATTAAATAATCTGACGTCCTAGTTGATGTAGCGCGTGTCATTACATACTTAAAATAAAGAATGGGCCTCTCCATCGCCCATTCTTGTGAGAACGTAACCATATTTTCGTCTCTCCGATTTTAACACAACCTTTAATATACTCGTACATCGTGAAAACGAACGTGGTTATAATTTTAAAACGTATAAAAAGAAGAGCATAAGAAACCACCGCACAAGTTTGTGATATTTAATTATTATTACATTAATTAAAACATTAAACGTTTCGGCCACAATCTGGCCATCTTCAGTAAATTCATAATATTCTTAAAACGCAGAGTTACATCTAGTTGACATTAAATTCAACCGTCGTGTGTTGTAATTATATCAACGTGTTCTTTTCTATGTGAAGATGCTTCATACAATAATATTACAACGCCAATTGTCATATCACGAAAAGTGTAGAACAAGAATTTCCAGATTCTAATTTAAAACAAATTTGTATATCATTAATATCTTCTAATCGAAATATAAAAGAATAGAATCGTTACCTGTTTTACAGCAAAAAATTAACGATGAATCTCAAGTACATCCTTTGCACAGATAGAAATTTGTCATGATATTGTGTGTTGTTATTTGTCATATCATATATTTTATCACTATTTATATGTATGAGTCAACAGTTTAGAAAGTTCTAGAATTATTTATTAAATGAGAGAGAGATCTTTCTTAAGAAGAGGAAGATAAACATCAGGCAAACCTTCCGTGTCACTTTGCTTATTGATACCACTTGTTTGGCCTTTTATATGTACCATTTCAGAAATTCTTCTTTTCATTAATGATTGTTTTGTGTCTAAAATTCTTATGTTATCCCAATCCAATTCATGCATCTCATTCAAATGATGACGTGAAACCACTGATATCTCGGAAGTGAGTTTTCTTATGTCAGCCTTATGTTCTTTTATATGAGTTTTTAATTTCCTTTTAATTTGGCCAACATAAGACGATTCGCAATTTAAACAATTAATTTTGTAGACTACTCCACAATGATCATTCTTAAGCAAAGGATCCTTTCCAGTCTTTATAAATATATTCATTTTATTCATAGGTTTATAAGCTATATTAAAACTATGAATATGTGAATGTTTTTTGAATTTTTCAGATACTTTACTTAAATATGGTATCGTAAAAAATTTTTTCTTTGAATTCGCATTAGAATCACATTCATTATTATTTTCTTCGCGAATTTGATCTGAATTAGTTCTACTCTTCAATGTTTTTATTCTATTTTTTACTGTTGAAAATATGAATTTAAGAGGACCATTACTTAAAAGAGTGTGAATTAAATCAGAGATGTTTTTTTCATAAAATTTAGGATGGGATAAAAGTAAAATTCTATCGAATTGCCCAATGATTACTCCCCTTTTATGTACTAACGGATGATTCGAAAAATAGTTTAAATATCTCCCAGAATAGGTTTTTTATAAATATCAAAGATCATATTTGCTTCTTGTCTCATTAATTTTACATCTAGAAAATTTATGCCGTTTTCATCCCCAAAGTCAACAGTAAATCTAAGCCTTTCATGATATGAGTTAAACAATTCCAGAACTTCTTCAACTTTTTCTTTATGCACAGCTAACACAATGTCATCCACATAACGAAAATAAAACGATGAAATAATATTATTCGCAATAATAATTTCTTGTTCTAAATCTTGTAAAACTATGTTCGCTAATATAGGGACAAAGGCGAGCCCATTAGCATGCCAAAAATCTGTCTAAATATTTTTTTATCAAATTTAAAAAATGTGGAGTTAATTATAATCATAATTGCTTTAATAAACTCATGTAAAGGAATCGAAGTCTTATTTTCAATCAAGTTCCACCTATGTTCAATGCTTTTTAATACTAAATCGGTCGGAATGTTCGTGTACATGGAGACCACGTCAAATGATATAATACTAAAATTTTTATCGATTACCTTTCCATTGAGTTTATTTACTAAATCAAAATAGTTTTTTACATAACTAAAATTATTTTTATTATTATTGTCAATGATGTCTTTTAAGAAGGTCGCCAGTAGATAAAAAGCACTGTTAGTACAGCTGTAGGATTAAGTGACTCAATTGATAAGTCAGATTTTCTAGACAAGCCCACGCTTATCGTGTGATGTGATATATGTAATAATGATCGAGACTTTTCTTGTAACTGATATAATAAATATTTTTATTACACGAGCACAAATTAACACGACGTACAGAATGAATGCCTTAATCGATCTGTTGTTATAATTTTTGTTTTATTATTTTTACGCTGCTAGACAACTCGTTACCTACGAAATCCTTAAGCTTTCTACACTCGCTGCGCTAGTGAGGTATTAAGAATCCCCCACATACTCCCCCCCAAGTGACAACGAATCTGAACCTTATGCTTATTACTAAGTTAACAGAATATCGCTTAGTGATAGGTCATTTATAATACCGGCACTTAGGTCTACCATATAAAATATATACTCGTACAATATATCATACAAAGTATCTTAAAAGTGTCTGTCTAAAGTTAATTACATTTTGTCGTAGGGAAGATTTATTAAAATTATATAGCGAAGGTAACCTTCCTTTTCGAGCGCGCATACGTTCTCAAAGCTGGTCGCTCGTTGCTGAATGAATTGCCTGCTTGACCTGCTTCTGGAATCGTACTACAAGTATCGCATATATCATACGCTGGCTTCAAATTCTCGACTGATACACTGCGCTGTGCACCATTAACTTCAATGTCGAAAACTCGATCCGAAATACACGATTTATAATCTTGTGAGGGCCGGTGTAGGGACGCTCTAACGCTCTCTTGATACCGCCCACCCGTAGAAAAACATGGGAACATGAATATAAATCTTTAAATACGAATGCGCGTTTCTTGTGCTTGTGCTCTATCGAGATTGGCTTAACTTTGCGCATATGCTCGCGGAATTCCTCAATAAAAATTTGCGAACTAGGAGTGAAGTCATCCGGCAGTACAAATTCTCCGGGGACGCGCAGCGTCGTTCCGTAAATAAATTCCGCAGGCGATGCGCCGGTGTCAAGGCGGACATGAGTACGCAGACCTAATAGTCAGATTTTCTAGACAAGTCCACGCTTATCGTGTGATGTGATATATGTAATAATGATCGAGACTTTTCTTGTAACTGATAATAAATATTTTTATTACACGAGCACAAATTAACACGACCGTATAGGATGAATGCCTTAATCTATCTGTTGTTATAATTTTTGTTTTATTATTTTTACGCTGCTAGGCAACTCGTTACCTACGAAATCCTTAAGCTTTCTACACTCGCTGCGCTAGTGAGGTATTAAGAATCCCCCACACAGCTATCAATCTTAGAGAATGACCTTCCTTATGAATTTTTGGCAGTCCATAAGAACTCGAAAGTTCGCCGTCCGATACATACAATTTTTTGTATAAATTTAGATCAATGTACCCCTTGTTTTTCCAATTTTTTAGTAAGTTACCAATTTCCATAGTTATTTTATTAGTGGGATCTTTATTTATTAAATTGTATGTAGTCTGATCTTTGAGAATCTCGTACATTTTCTCCCTGTAACTTTCCCGATTCATAATTACGGTGGTGTTACCTTTATCCGCTCTAGTAATTAGAACCAACCTTTAATATTTATTTCGATTGCAACAGAATGAATTTTTAATATTGTATTGGGAGTAAAAATTAGTTCGGTCCGTTTTTTTGTGTTCAAAAATGCACTTATTTCAAAACAAAATGAATGAATAGATTAAAGATTATTGTCTATCGCTGGCTACTACTTTTTCCCATCTCTCAGGCAATTTTCGAATTCCATCTCGAAAAAATGACTTGTCTTTAGAGGCGATCCAATTTTGGAGAAGTGAACCGGTGACTTGCCAAATCGTGCTGCATCCTTCGGAACAACCAATAATCAGAAGGAGCAATGTCCGGAGAATACGGCGGGTGCGGTAAAACATCCCATTTGAGCCTTTCCAAATATTTTTTCACGACTTTTGTGACATGAGGCCGAGCGTTGTCATGAAGAAAAATAACTTTATCATGTCTTTGCTCGTATTCCGGCTGTTTTTCTCGCAATGAACGGCTCAAACGAATCAATTGTAGCCGATACCGATCGCCCGTAATGGAATCGCCAGGTTTCAACAGCTCATAGTAAACAACACCCTTTTGATCTCACCAAATACAGAGCATGATCTTCGAATCATGAATGTTCGGCTTTGGTGTTGATATTGAGGTCGATGGCAACGATTGACCGGGCTTAGCGTATTTAGTATTTTTTCTTCTTGGGGTTGTCATAGAATATCCACTTCTCATCTCCAGTCACAATCCGATGCAAAAAACCTTTTCTTTGTTGTATTTGAATCAGCTGTTCGCAAGTGAAAAATCGCCTTTCAACGTCTCTCGGTTTCAGTTCACAAGGCATCCAATTTCCTTGTTTTCGAATTATTCCCATGGCTCTCAATCGTGTAGAAACGGCTTGTTGAGTTACTCCCAATGATTCTGCAAGCTCCTCTTGCGTTTGACTCTGATCTTCTTCGAGTAATGCCTCTAATTCTTTGTCTCCAAATTTTTTTGGCTGTCCAGCGAGGTTTGTTTTCAACGCTGAAATCTCCATCCTTGAAACGTCGAAACGTCCCTACATGATTTATCAGTTGGAGCAGTGTCACCATAAACTTCGACAAGCATTCGATGGGCTTCAGCTGCACTTTTCTTCCAATTAAAGCAGAAAATTAGAACCTCCCGCAAATGCTGCTTGGTTAACACAAAATTCGACATTTCAAACACAGTAAAAATCAAAGTTTTTGTGAATGAAACTCAAAACAATATAAACTGAATATTATTAGCAGATGTCTAATCTCTCTGAAAACGCCAAAATCAGCTGTCACTATAAACCATTCACAACAGCCGGAGCCATCTTTTGGAAAACGGACCGAACTAATTTGTACTCCCAATATGAATATACTTTTTTTTTGTTTATGAGGAGGAGAAAAATCTTCACAGCTCCTTATCCAGGATGCTCCCGAAGGAGAGCTTAACCGGATGAGGGGAAGACACACAGGAGCCGATCTCCTGATTGTGCAGGATTCGATGAGTTTGCGTTCCTTCTATAAGGAAGGACAGCGGACATCATCGCCTACCTGCTAAAAAAACTTCCCCTATTCAGCATTTCCGCAAGATCACATTGAGCACACCTCGAAACTGCCTACCTGGCATTTCATCAGGATGCACCCAAGTGGAGTATACGCTCCCACTTTCATGATCCGGTATTAAAGCCGGTACTTAAAGCTAGAATCCTATCCTATATTATATTAAATACTATGCTAGTATGTACATTATATATACATTTTTACACATGATTGTCATCAGACTCCAAACAAGCCCGAGCTAAAAGAGCCTTTTGCCTCTTCAGGGCCTGACGCTCCCACTCGGTCCGCTCCTTCTTACGCATGACGGCCTCGCAGAAATCCGCGAGAGCCGTCCAACACGCAGCGGAGCACATAGCCGCCCTGACAATGGAGCCGTATGTCCTGTCAAGCAGAGGTCCCAACCGCACAAAAAATGACGTCCTTTCCGCGGCCCAAGAAACAACAGCGTGTGTCGTATCCGCAGTCGCATGACAATGCGCACAAATCGGCGACGCGTTACGCTGTATCTCAAAAAGGTAGGCCTCAAAGCACCTATGATCCATTAAAATCTGGGTCATGCGGATTGTATGAATGTACTAAAAATAAAGAATGGCCTCCATCGCCCATTCTCGCGAGAACGCAACTACATGTTTTTCATCTCTTCGATTTTAACACGATCTTTGACATAGAGATATGACATAGAGATGAAAGATTTTTTGATTGATTTCTTAAATCATCGTATTCCAATCATTGTTTTGGATTATTTTAGAAACTAGCTGCTATAAAGTGTCCAACACTTTTGTTCCAAAAGGAAAGTGCCTTAAGGGTTGCAGCGCAAAAATAAAAAATGCTTGGAAATAATAGAGCATAAAGAGAATTATTTTGCATAGTTAGAGTATTTAATTTTGCAATCTTAAACGACTTGGGAATATGTCTGTTCGCTCTAAGAGGGAAGTGCCTTGCAAATTATAATTCGGCTATCAAGTTAGGAGGTCTGAGAAGGGAATATGGACATACAATTTAATGGAAAAGATCAGAGTTTTTAAACTCGTACTCAACAAAATACACAAAGTCGGAGAAATGCAATATAGACTTTGCAATGATAGATTCGAATAAGCCCTTGACATCAAAACTGTGGAATTTTGTGATATGTTCATTGAATAACAGAGAATGCTTTAGAAGCTGCGGACACACTGCTACGGAATCCCTTGTATGGTACAGACAGTGATACCATTGTCAAATGGATTGACGTTAATGAGATGAGAAACAGAAAACGTTTAATGAAATTAAAACATTTAATGAAATTAAATCTCTCGATGAAAATTCTACGAATAAATTATTGTCCGTCGCTTATCGATGATTACTCCAAGCATACCTAAGGAATTAGAATCATTGAATTTGTACGATTTTGCCAAATTTTGGGAAATTACGAGACAGATGCCAAAAAATGACGAAGTCAAATGTTACAAAGGACCCCGCCATTTCCTTATGGAAATTGGGTTTCGGTCAAAGTCGCTAGATTTGGAGTATGTTATAGCTCTTAACATCCTGATCAAAAGTGTTAATGGGCACTAAGTCCAAAAATCGACGTATCTCGAATTACGAAGGTCGTAAGTATGCGCAATTCAGAATTTTGGCGGAAAACACTGGTAACAATAGTTCGCTGAGTTCAACTGAATGAACTTGGACTTTTTGCGTTAAGATCGGTATGCATGTGACTCAGAACCATGCAGATTGATCTCCAGGATCCCCACGCACCACCCAATGCCCCAGGTGCTCCAAATGCCCCAGGTCGCCGATGACGAGGGCGGTCTACGACTTTCTATATCTACGATTTTTGATATCTAATTCTTGCGATCATTGTGTATGTAGTGTAAGGACTCGAGAATGGTCCTTGCCCGATTCGGTGCCTCAAGTGACCCAGGATTTCCACGCACCATCCAATGCCGCTGGTACCTCAGGTCGCCGATGATGTGGTTCCTCGGAAGCGTTCTACATCTTTGATGTCTACATTTTGCGATTTTTACGTGCGCATTTCATGGACTGAAGGATGATCCTCAAAGGTCTCTATGCACCACCCAGTGTCCCGGATGCTTGAGATTGCCGCTATTGGGGTTCTTCAGGGATGCTCTGCGGTTTACGGTTCGGGTACGCGTAATAGAAACGTGAAAGACAGTTAAGACGCATGTAAGAGCGTACGTACATTTGTACATGTGTGTGTGTTTTTTTAATAACGAGATATTGAGTTTTGCCGTCGACATTAGCATTACCCGATGTGCACCACGTGGAGGTTGCGCGAGCGGACTTTGCACATCATTTGGCCCTTAAAAGGGCCGATTTTTCAGATGACATGTTCCATGATTCTATGGAGATTCTCGTTCTCGTAATGTATCCCATCACCTATTTTATATTCCATAAATATTTTTTATCTGTATAATATTGCTAATATTCTCTATTTCTAGTATCACGAGTATTATCTATCAAACGAGTTGATGGATATTTGATGTTATCCTCATATCTAGCGTATCCTAGATACTACAGGATACTAGCTACATGTGCACAGGTGCCTAGGGTTCTAGCTCCTGCTTTACATGTGCAATAGTAGCTATGTATGGGAGGATCATTTGCAATGTTGTCCTCGTCAATCCTTTCATTTTGATAAGCAATCCATAACTGATGTTTTTCCCGGTTTATGAAACGTGAATAGATTCTCACACGTATCAGTCCAGGCTCATTTTGAATTCGACGAATTAATGCTGAATTAATCGAGAAGCGCAAAAATGATCTGAAAACAGCAGATAAAGACAAATCCGATGAAGTGGATGCAATCCGAAGCTGATGACGCGATGAAAGATCTAATAGATTTTGATAAGATTGACGCTCCGATTGATTTATTGCAAATGATGTCGCGATTGAACGAAGATCAGAAAAGAATATCTTCCATAGAATATGCCAAGTTTTACAAAATAAAAATCAGATTCTGCGACTGTACATAAGTGGCAAGAGTGGTACAGGAAAAAGTTTTCTTATTGAAACAATTAAATATTGGATCAGAATACATTTGAAAAAAGCGACTGCCATATCTGCTCCCACGGGTATCGCGGCATTCAATATCAATGACTTGACGATCCATAGAATGTTTCGGCTACCCATTACCCATGGATCTATGGCAAATATACGCACTTGTCAGACATGGTTTTGAACACTTTAAGAGACAAATTAAAGACTGTCGAATTATTTATAATCGAAAAGTATCCATGATTTCGAATGTGACATTTATGTTTATCAATCTACGATTATGTGAAATCTTTGATACGACAGATACAGATGATGATTTCTTTGGCAGAAAACACATTCTTCTGAAGACTTGTTGGAGTTTCTCCCTGTAAAAGAACAATCTCCATTCGTGAAAATGTCTCGATCAGTAATTCACAAGTATTTAGGTACCATGGGTGGAACTGATTTGTGAAGATTGTTCGATTACGACGAACTCTTGATTAATATGCGACAACACATATCGTGATATATAACTATTGTGTGTTTCGCGGGTGTCTAGATCCATTCTTGGAATGCCAAAGTTTCGTGAGCTTTGCAGTCCACTTCATCAGGACGAGGAGCAGTCTGATACTGAGCTATTCCTTCAAGTCCTTCCTTTTTTATATTACGCTGCTTGTTGGAGTGGGGGTAAGTGAGAAGAGGAGGGGGGGGAGAAGAGGTAGTGGAATTTGGTTGGTCTTCAATAATCGGGAGAATGATCTTTCATATTTTATTTATGAACACAACGACAGGACTCGATATTTTTTTGGCAGTCGAAGAAACTCTTAAAAAATTTGACATAGATTTTAGTAAATATTCTTCAATTACGACTGACGCGAAAGCTATGATAGATTTAAAGAAAGGATTCACTGGTCAATTGAAGCAGCGAAATCTAATCCCCATTATTCACTGCATAATATAATACATCAAGAAGTATTAGTCGGTAAAGTTATAAAACTCTCCATAACTTTCAACAGTTATGGAGACTATCACTAAAATAATTAATGAAATTAAAGGTGGACATAAGTTCCTTATCCACCGAAAATTTAAATTATTTCTTGAGGAACATAAAGCTGTTTACACAGATGTCCCACTTCATTGTCCAGTTCATTGGCTTAGTGCTGCAAAATATTTAAAAATATTTTTTGCGATAAGAAAAGACGTTTCTCCTTTTCCTGAAAAAAACGAACAATTCAAAATTTCACGAATATATATCTCTTTTGGAAGATGTGACATTTCTTATTAAACGCTTTTATTACTGATATAAGTAATCAACTTAGGCTTCTTAATTTAAAATTGCAAAGGATGAATCAAAATATTTCCCAATTAGTGAGACACGTTGATTCTTTCCGAAGAAAATTGCAGCTATTAAAATCTCATTTAAACGATAATATTTTTCACTTTTTTCCTTGTCAAATTCTTCTCAAAGAATAGGACAATAATTGCAATTTCGAAGACATTCATTTTCTAGACTAGATTCTCTTATAGACGAATTTGATACACGGTTTACTTGCTTCGAAAAACTCAAAACTGAATTAATTCTTTTCGAGAATCCCCTTACAGCGCAAATTGAAGAATAGCATCTTGACTTGCAAGATGAATTATGTGATTTGCAGAATGATATTGCACTTAAAACGGTTAAAGAAACTGGTGACGATTTTTACAAAATGTTGAAAGAATCATCATACCCCAATCTTCAATTTCGGACTTCGATTTCATTCCATGTTCGGATCTACATATTTATGTGAAACATCCTTTTCAAAAATAGTAATAAAGTTCTATCCTGAGCGATGATTCTTTGCCTCGTCTTATGCGGCTCGCTACATGTAATATGCAAATCGACGTTTCTGATTTCGCCAATAAAAGATTCCGAAAATCAAAATAAGTATTTTTCATTTCACTTCGTATGTGTTTAATTACTTGATCGTAAAATTCATCATTTTTATCAGTACTAGGCCTATTGGGGATATCACTTAAAAAAAAACGCGTCAAAAATAATACTTCAAGGGAAAACTACTGGAAAACTATTGAAAATTCATTGGATGTATTCATTTTGAGCGCTTATCCACTGCTTCATTCTGTGTTAATAATATAATGAGCGAAAAAAAGGTAGAATGAAGTTTAGCATGAGCGCCCCATGCACCTCATATCTTTGAACGTTAGACGCTTCTAAACATCGAGCGGCATTTGGACTGCGCGCGGGACAAGCGGTGAGAGGAGTAACGGGAGGCGAAGTCTCTCGGAAAATTCGGAGAAGTGCAAATTTTGCCGAGCCCTGTACTAGTATCTGATATGACAGGTCATGTTCTGTTTTTGTCATGTTTCTGCCATCACATTATATTGGCAAGATATGCTCCATTTTTGCTGCATTTCTGTTGTTATATTATGTTTAGCAAATCATGATGACAAAAACCAAGCTTAAAGAAGACACAGTGGACAGGAATCTGCTTTACAAGTGTGACTGAATTTGTTGACATATTGTTAGCATACTAACACTTTGCTATCTGGGTATATAATATATATTTATGTATATATATTATATTATGTACTATATATATAACATACA
>JAANIC010003908.1:117246-147010 GCA_017607545.1 Acromyrmex charruanus | reverse complement strand
TTCATATATTTCAAGAATATTATATTTGCATGAATTGAAAACAATATTCGTTGTTAGAATCTTTATAGTCTATACTCTAATAGTAAAATGTTATGATGAATTCGATCACTCGCACTACACTGGATCAGTGCATATTAAAAACTGCTTTATATAAAATATCTCAATGCAGTGATAATATAATCAACTTTGACAATAAAATGATACACATATATTTTGTTAAATAATGTGTCGTTTAAAATTTTTATTTACTATTATATTTTTATTTAACTTTACTAATGTCATATAAAGCAGCTATAGTATGCACTAATTTAGTGTAGTGCAAGTGACCGAATTAGCAACAATTTGCGCGCAAATTGATAGCAAACTCGATTAAATTTGATTACAAAACTATAGCCATCTGTGTTCGCATTTGGCTATGGATTTGTCGACAAAGCCTGCTGACTGAAAACAATCAATACAGTTTTATTGCTAAAATATTATTGATTAGCTTCACATTTTAAAATACACATGAGAAAATTATAAAATAATCAATAAAATATTCGGAGATTTAGAAAGCACACTCCGAAGAAGCTTGGGAATCTCTAGAAGATTTGTCTATTCCATTTACATGTGTCAATTCTTATAGGACTTCTAGGCGTTTTGTTCTTACGAAAAGCAAGTCTCATGGCGGAGTCGTACATGAAAATGAGAAAACTTGCTCGGTTTCTGCTGCCAATCTGCTGTCAGGTTACGCAGCAGACTTTGGTTCGGTTTTTGTTACCAACTTGCTGGCATAGTATCAGCAGACTTAGCTATATTTTTGTCAATAGTTTGCTGACATTATCTGATAGTACGCTGTGTACAATTTGTTGACTTTCTGCAATCAAAAATTGGTAGCAGGCTCTGCTCTAAATCTGTCTCCATAGGCTTTGCTATCAGGGTATATAAGCTTTTCTATAGCAACCGTAATTCTTCCAGCCTATAAATTTATTAACTAATAGTTTCAAATGCAGTTGAATTTTCTATTGGATTGCCTCTTCCCACATTGTAATAATTTATAATTTTATTTTATTATTGGGAGTACAAATAAGTTTCCGCCGTTTCTTATCAAAAAATTAAGCATTTATTGTAAAAGAACGGTACATAATGTTTTATTGAAAGTATTGTCCATCGCTAGCCATTACTTTGTCCCATCTTTCTGGTAGCATACGGATACCGCGTTGGAACAACGCTTCATCTTTTAAGGCTATCCAATTATCGATCCAATTTTTGTTATCTTCATATGATGTGAAATGCTGCTCAGACAGGCCATGCGTCATCGATCGAAATAGATGGTAATCGGAAGGGACAATGTCTGGTGAATACGGCGGGTGGGGTAGAACTTCCCAATTGAGTGTTTCCATGTAGGTTTTGACCGGCGCCGCAACATGTGGTTGAGCATTATCATGCAGGAGAATAATTTTGTCATGCCTGGAGTAGTAGTGGGCGCGTTTTTCCTTGAGTGCTCGACTCAATCTCATCAATTGTGTTCGATAGAGAGCCCCAGTAACGGTTTCGTTCGGTTTGAACAACTCATACGAGGACTGGCTATTAAATAACGAGACTGCTTATGAAAAAGAGTTTTATTTTAAAAATTATTCTACAATCGAATGCTCCCCTTCAATGTACTCCCCTCCCCTCGCCACACACCGTTCCATTCGTTTTTTCCATTGATCAAAGTAATGCTGGAAGTCTTCTTTTGTAAGAGCATTTAGGAGCTCCGCCGATTTTCGCTTCACCTCTTCCATCGACTCGAACCGGGTTTCTTTTAAGGCAGACTTGATCTTCGGAAACAGAAAAAAGTCACAGGGTGCTAAATCAGGCGAGTACGGCGCGTGTTCGAGCACTGGAGTGCCTCTAGCGGCTAAATAACGCTTCACAGACAGCGCGTTATGGGCAGGTGCGTTGTCCTGGTGCAAGATCCACGACTTGTTTTTCCACAACTCCGACCGTTTCTTACGAACTCGCTCTCGCAGTGTTGCCAAAACTGTCAAATAGTAAGTTTGGTTTACAGTTTGACCCTCTGGAACCCATTTTCATTGATTTTGGTCACTGTTTGCGGAGTTGAAACAGAGACAGGTCGACCTGGAGGTTGGTCATCTTCGGTGCCTTCTCTCGGCCTTCAGAAAACCGTTTATACCATTCGAAAACACGCGCATGAGCTAGAGAATTCTCACCATAGGCCTCTTTCAACAACTTATAACACTCAGTCGGAGTTTTTTTTAATTTAACGAGAAATTTCACATTGATCCGTTGCTCGTGTTTTTCGTCACACATTGTTATCGGCAAGAGAAAAAAACACGTTCGTTTCTAACCTCTACAGAAAAAATACTACTACAGCGACAAAAACGTGTTTTCGTACTGGAATAGTAGACACTTTCAGCTATCCAACGCTGCATTCATTTCCCATCCTACCTCTCTAGGACGCCTTCTGCGCGCGCAGTCTCGTTATTTAATAGCCAGACCTCGTAATACACGACACCAAGCTGATCCCACCAAATACACAACATGAGTTTTTTTCTATGAATATTCGGCTTGGCTGTCGATGTTAAAGCATGGCCAGATGATCCTAATGATTTTCTCTTCTTTGAGTTATCGTAGTGTGTTGGGTTATAGTAATAGTATCCATTTTTCATCACCAGTGACTATACGATGCAAAAAACCCTTTCGTTTATACCTGGCAAGCATTTCACATATGGAAAATCGGCGTTCAACGTTTCTCGGCTTCAGTTCATATGGAACCCAATTCCCTTGCTTTTGAATCATTCCCAATGATTTCAAACGATGTGAAATTGCTTGCTGAGTCGCTCCTAATGTAAGTGCAAGTTCTTTTTGCGTTTGGCACGAATGTTCATCCAATGCTTCATCAATAATGCTTCCAATTCCGCGTCTTCGTACATTTTCGGCCTTCCGCTACGTTCTTTGTCTTCGATGTCAAATTCACCGTTCTTAAACTTTTGAAACCACTCACGACAACTTCTCTCACTTAAGGCAGCCTCACCATATGCTTTTAGAAGCAATCGATGAGCCTCAGCTACAGATTTCTTCAAATTAAAGAAGTAAATCAAAAGTTCCCGCAAATGATGCTTATTCGGCTCAAAACTTGGCATTTTCGCACAAAAAAAATATATGCTGATACAAAATCGCTAGTATTTTAAGGTTATGTTGTTGACAGATGTCCAACCTTATGATATAAATGTTTTACATCAGACAATTTTAACCATATGTGGCTACTAGTGCGACTGTTGTGCACAATATGACACCGAGAGTGTCTGGGCGCCAGCGTTAGTTACCAACTAAAGGCGAAGGACAAATGGCGGGAAATCGTTAGGTTGAGAATGAGTGCTACTCGCTGATTCTGACTTTTATGCCATAAGGCGATTTAATACAAACTTGACTAACTATTAAACATAAATATAGATTAAAGACAAATATAGACAAAATAGAGACGTGATTGCGTGCGTAAGACGGCTCGGATACCGGCATTGCGTCGCGGATTACAATACAAGAACTATGAAAATATACTCTGAGTAATTATCCGACGACGCTAATAATTATCACAGGACATGAACGGTGATCGATATCGATCTCGCAGTATACACAAAGTAATTCGGAACCTTAACTTCTGAGTTCTAACTTACTGACTATCGCAGAGAGTTACACGAGGTCCGCACGCGGCACGCCATGACACCAGAGATAGCGAAAGGAAGAAGAAGCGGAAAGAAGGACCAACTTCAGCGCCGCGACGGACGTACGCAGCGCCGCAACCAACGCTCGCAGCGCCGCAACCAACGCTCGCAACGCCACACATAGCTTGCTAGTGGCGCCGTTTTTTGTCAAACGGCGGAGGCTTCCGGCATCTCAATTCCATTTCCAGGAATGCCTTCATATTACAGGATCTTTTACCTTGTCAAAGATGGCTTTTTGCAAATCTAAATTGGATTTTTCTATCATGTTGTCTATCATACTCAATCTTTCTATATACTTAATCCATTAACTTAATCCACACACAATTCGTGCATCCTGACATATAACAATTAGTCGATTTCGTCAAATCATCCACTGAAATTTCTTTTGCATGATCAGTTCGAACTTTGTCATCTTTTTGGATCGATGAATGTCGTCGATAATAACTTTTTTTTTAATAGAAACTTTTACTAATGATTAGCCTTGAACCGAAGTATGGAACTCATTTGTTTTGATTCTGTCCAAGATACATGTAGTGCAGAATAACTATTTTTATAATTAATATTATATTAATAGAAAAAGAATAAATATCACAATCAAAAATAACTGTTTTGTTCCTTTTGCAAATGATATTTGAAATAAATTCAAGAAAATCTTATTTAATCTATTGTGAAACAGTAATATTTAAGCTCTAGACACAACGGGCAACAGTGATAAGAATAGTAATAGGAATAACATAGAAATTGTTGTCTCCCGTTGCACATTGGTTGCGTTTAACAATCATTCATTGGTTGAGTGAGCGCTCGCTGCTATTGATATATTCTTCCAGATCTAAAATGTTAATTGGATGATCTAAAAGAATATACCAATAACAGCGAACGCTCACTCAACTGTTGAGTCCGCTGAACGCAGTCAATGAAAATTTTTTAAAAGCAGGCCACTATGTTCTTTTTCCGAGTTATTACCAATTCCGTTACTTTGGAATTACGAGCAATTATTTTTCATTGTACGGGCTAGAATAAATTTCAAATCAAATCTCAATAAACGACTTTTATGTTTTGTGCATTAAGAATAACATATCACTTATTTTCTAAAATGAAATTGTAATCTGTTTTACTTTTGTGTATGTTCATTTTGAACTCGCATCTTCAATAACATATGAGTTACTTTTATGGTAATATATTATATTAAATTTAGATTATATATACACTTTATCAGTTACTTGTCATAGTAATATACTATATATTGTTAGATAATCATTTAAATTTTTAAAGGTTGAAATTTTTGAGGATATACTTTATATGTATATCATTTTGAACTGGCACCTTTGATAATATATCTATTACTTGTCATGGTAATGTATTATATATTGTTAGATAATCATTTAAATTTTGAAAGGTATTCATTTTTGAAGATATACATATATGGGACGTCGGTCTTATTTCAAAATGTTCTATTTCGATTCGACGTTCAAATTGCAACGGCGAGAAACAAAAAAGCGTCGCGGTTATGGCCAGTATAAGTAGTGTGGTTATGCTATACAGCTGTACACTGCAGCATCCGAATGACGCAAATTGCCACGATTTTTAAAAGGCTCATTCAGGATAGCATACACTTTGCATTGTCAATGCAAAAATGAAAAAGAATAAAGGTTTTTTGTCACAATTTTTATATATATTTCAAAAATTCTTGGATTTCTGTAATTTTATAACATTCTAAAATATTTCTCTTATATATAGAATTAACGTAGGAAATAAAATTTATTAATATTTCTGAAAAGTGTTTAATTTGTAAAAAATTCTGACAAAAATTTTCACCTAACATAAAAAGCTTAAGCAATATTAAGGACACAGTCAATACTTTTGATTAGCTATATTGTAACTTCATATGTTATTCATTTAAATATATTTTTAATATATAATTTCAGGATACGCGGTCACAAAGTAGTCAACATAGCAAAAGATGACGAAATCTGTCAAAATGACATCATCTTGACGTCTTCATGACAATTGTTTAAGTGTCCATTTTTAGTTATAATACATAGCAAAAGATGACGAAGTCAAAATGTCATCATCTTGACGTTTTCGTGATAATTATGTGTTACTTGGGAATGCAATGCCGCAAACATTTTGCGTAAGATTTATAATAAAAATTCAAATATCGAATGCGAATTGATCATAAATTGAAATACCAAGCATTAATTTTAATCACGTAAACTGATTTGACGCTAAAAATGAGCGTTGAGTGTCAGCATGAAAAAGTACCTTCAAGCAATACGCTTTAGATGATATTGTATATAATGCATTACATGAAAAATAAATGCATATGTAAATTGTATATCCCAGAGTTTGCAATTAATCATTCCTTCCTTCTTTCCACTTTATTTCTGCGGTAACGCATTACGCGCGCATCATCGCGCTCAATAAATCGCGCTGTTATTATTGCGCAGTGCGAATAATTATACAAAATAAAATATTAGGTGTTGGAATTAATTCGTAGCGTTTTACAAGAGATGGCACAAGCAGTACACTATTTCGTTGTTACCTATAGTTCTGTATACATTGTAAACATCTATCATAGGACGTCATTTGCCGTACATAACCTTTCTTGAAATCATAAATAACAACACTGTATAATTCATTGAATATGTCAAAATTTGTGCCGAATAAAGTGTATTTGCGGGGAATTTTATTACACTACTTTATTCAAAAGAAATCTGCAGNAAATATAATATAATATTTCGCGTGTTAGATGAATAAGATGACGAAGCATAACAAAAAAAATGATAAGTATGCATGATAAGTATAGCGCGCGGTGGGGACTGCGTTCGGTGGTGGCGGCGGAGACCGACGGCGGATCGCGCCCGGCGACAGTGGATCGCATTCAGCGACCATTGACCCCGCGTGACGTCATCACCGCGACGCAGATGTAATTTTCCGCGTATCCCGCATTACATAATTTCCCGCACCCGGGACATCCTCCTCCTCCCCGGCAGCGCAACGTCATCCCCCGCGATGTTACTTACTGTGACGTCATCTCCCGTACACCTCTATGACATCATTCCCCTTGCCAAGTGATGTAATGCACTATGACGTCATTTTCCTCCCCGTCTTCGCGATGTCATCCCTCTCGGTTAATGACGTCACCCTCTCCTCTCCCCGCGGACCCCCCCACCCCCGCCGCGAATATCCCTCTGCCCTTCACCCCGTCTCAGAGGACCTGAGTTAAAACCGTCTGTGTGCTTATAATGTACTCTACTGACATCATATTTCATGAATTTCGCGCGACACGTAACATTTAAGTTTATGTTATACATTGTATAAACATTTGATAAATCTCAGACGGTCATATTCATTCATTGCACATAGAGTATATAGCAATTGACCACGATCCAACTGTATACAAGTCAATTACAGCGCTAAAAAAAACAACCTAAAATTCCCTATACAGAAGTCGCTGTGATTGGTAATGGGCAATTGGAAAGGATTCGCATCCTTGATCGCGTATTCTTAAATTCATAAAAAAAAAGTGTCGCAAACTCATTGCTTCTGACTGTAGTACATACACCTAGACCGGAATCCATAGTCTGTTCTTAATCTTAAGGTACTTTTTCATGTTGACGCTCGATGCTCATTTTACGTCAAAACAGGTCACGTGATTAAAATTGATAAATACCAAGCATTAATTTTAATCACGTGACCTGATTTGACGCTAAAAATGAGCGTCGAACGTCAGCATGAAAAAGTATCCTCAAGCAATGGCTGCGTTCAGTAGAAAAAGCAGTTTTACAACTGTTGTAAAATTATTTAATATGATTGGTCTTGCTGTTCATCACTGGATCTGAATGTATAAACCAATCATATTCAAGAATTTTAACAACAGTTGAAAAGCTGCTTTTTCTGCTAAACGCAATCAATGTCTTAGATGCTAAGCTATACTATAGTTCTCTGATTGATTCATGCTTAAGACCCTCTCGAATCTTCAGCAACGTCTATTCTGCTCCTTGTATTCTTACATGATGATCATTGTCTTATACCCGTATCAGATTACGGATGATTAAGATTGACGATTGCCCGATTATACTTCAATCAATTACAACGTAGCAAGTCCATCGTAATTGACTGAAATAGAACCGAATAACCGTTAATCATAATCTATAGTCTGATACGGACATTAGGATGCTTTTCATTTGTGCGTTTTTGTCGTACCACAAATGTGTACAGAACAGAGATTCTCGGATCTCTTTATCCCATAGCCAATCAAAAGGCCTGAAAAATTTTACTTACGACAAAGAATGCAGTCCACTCGCTACAAATGTTTCGAAGCGTTCGATTGACCAATCAAAAAATGCTTCGGAAGAAAGAATTTTACTAATTGACCAATCAAAAAATGCTTCGAAGCATTTGTAGCATCAAGTGGACCATAGCCAAAAATGAATAAATGAAATATCATCCTTAACGAGTTACAGAATAGAATACCTGAAGTCCTTGAGAGCCTGAGCCATTACACTGTCATCTTTATGTCTTTTGCTGGAAAGCACCCTACATATACTGTTTATAGTTCTGGGTATCAATCATGAAACTTTATTCCTAGGATGAAAAGTGAAAAGTGAAAATTTTTTCCATTAATTTCAATGATAAAAATTTTCACTTTTCACTTTTTATCCTAAGGATAAAGTTTCATAATTGATACCCTGATGTTCTAGCTCTAAACATAATAACGAGACAACAGCGATGAACATTAAGCGGGGAGCACAGTCTTGCTTAACGCATAACACATAAGACATAAGAAATCTAATCAATCAGAGTTTTTTTTATTTCAAAGGAAGGAAACGAAGGACTTTGATTGGTACATTCTCTTATGCATTACGTGTTATGTAATGACTCCTGCACACAGAACGCTTGCCATGCGGCGGAAGTTGGCGCGATAGCCAATCAACATCTCGCTTGCTCGAAAGTAATAGATATATAATTTCCACCGCGCCACAAAAATTGAACTTAATCCAACTTTTGCAGCGCGGCGGAAATAGTATTACATCATTTCTAAAAGTTTTGTATGGTAAGGCTGACTTAAGAACATAGAATTATTGATTAGTACGATAATAACTGCCGCCGCGCGGCAAGCATTGCCACGTTCTGTGTGCAGAAATCATAATGGCTCCTAGAGATGTAATACTACTTCTGCCGTGCGGCAAAAGTTGGATTGAGTTCAATTTTTGTGGCGCGGTGGAAATTTTATTGAAAAAGAACACACTTTATGTTTTTCTTTCTATAGAAAAAGAAATATAAAGTGTATTAAACAAAGAAAGATTCAGTACCAATTTCACGAAGCAGGTCGGTATTCATAATCGATTCTTACATTTAAGACTGTCTTAAGATATTATAAGTTAATCTGAAGACTGTATTAGCATCTTAAGACATTATTTAAAACAATTTTAAAATTAAAACGGATTATGAATATCGCCCCATTTAGCGTTTCACAGTTGGCAAGCTTTTCCCCTGACGCGACATTCATAGAAAGAGACGGCGGAGATTTAGACAGAGATGCTTACAAACCATGTTATCCCTTCCACCATGGTTCCGACCAAAGAAGTTGTATATATAGAGTAGGGGAACCAGCTAAGAATGCATGAGCGAATAGAAAGAAACCGAAAACGAGATGGCCAAAGAAAATCAAGGGAAAGTGGAGCAAATTCAGCCGGAAGCTTCGTTGGATTGAATAGAGGTATGGTCAATGCAATGTTGCAAACGCTTTGAAGCATTTTTTAATTGGTCAGTTTGTAAAATTTTTTCTTCTAATTGGTCCATCAAACGCTTTAAAGCATTTGTAGCGAGACTTCGATCACAGCTTAGGAGATATTGTAGAAGCGTGATGGACATAAGGTGCTGCACACACTAATATTGTACCCATAGAACTTATAATAATAGAAGAGGAATATGAATGTCGATCTATGAGCAAGAAAGCACTAAAGGATAGAAATATCTTTCTATCCTGTTCTATTCTCTTATTGGCACATGCGCAGAAAGAAGAAAAGTTACTGAGCAGAACAAAAATATACATCTTCTGTCTCTCAGTCTTGCTCACACTTTCCACTCATTGGTTGGATAGGTTATTCCTCTTCAATTACTATAAGTTCTATGATTGTACCACACTAGCATTGTGTGTATGTATAGTCAGTCACAGAAAAGTTGCAACACTTTTTTTTCGATGGGTTTTGAATGCAGCTTACTCACCGAGCGATTAGTTCTTATTTGTAGATCCATGAATAAAAACTAATCACTCAGTGAGCAAGCTGCATTCCAAAACTCATGAAAAAAAAAGGTGTTGCACTATTCTGTGGCCGGCTGTATATATACGTACATGCACACATATACACAGTGCGACAAATATGTTCCCGGACAGGGCCTGAAAATCATAATTGAAACAACAATATGCATATTTTTTGGTTTTATTATTCAAAATATTCTCCTCTGGCTTCAATACACTTGTTACAGCGATTCAATAGTGATTCAAATGCATGTTCTAGCTCAGTTTGCGGAATTGCCTCTAGTGCCTGTGTGGAAGCTGATTGGATAGTCGGAATGTCATCAAAAAAGCGTCCTTTCAATTTCAATTTCAATTTTGGGAATAATGAGAAGTCGCAGGGGGCCAAATCAGGTGAATACGGTGGATGGTTTAACACAGAGACACGATTTCGAGCCAAACATTGACGGACAATCAATGAAGTGTGACTCGGTGCATTATCATGCAACAAAGACCAATCTTCTGGATCACGATATTCGGGGCGAATACGATGAATTCTGCCCATCAATCGCTTTAAAACTTCGAGATAATATGCACCAGTAATTGTTTGGCCAGTTGGAACAAACTCTTTGTGGATAATACCTTTGCTATCAAAGAATGTGAGCATTGTCTTAATTTTTGATGGAACTTTTCGTACTTTTTTTGCTTGTGGTGAATTTCTTGACTTCCATTCCGCACTTTGACGCTTAGTTTCTGGATCATATTGAAAGTACCATGTTTCATATTGAAATCACCCGTAACAATTGATTTTAGAAAGTTTGGATTATTTTCTGCGGCTGCAACGATGTCTCTGGAATAATTGATTCTCGCTGATTTTTGATCGCTTCTTAATGTGTGTGGAACAAACTTCGCACAAACCTTCGTTTTACCCAAATCTTCATGTAATATGGTTCGAATCATTTCTCTACTATTTAAAGCCTCCTCCATCATTTTTAGTGATGCATTGCGATCGTTTGCAACAAAATCATGTACTTTTTCGATCATTTCGGGTGTTCGAACCGAAATTGGCCGTCCTGATTTTTTGTCATCTTCAAGGGTCTCTCTGCCTTCCAAAAAACGCTTATGCCACTCAAAAACAATTGTACGACCTAGACATTGACTGCCGTAAACTTGTTGCATCGATCGGAATGTTTCTGATGCACTTTTACCAAGTTTTGCGTTAAATTTAATCACTGCTCTTTGTTCCATATTAAAATTTCTACCTCGACCAAAATCTTGTTTAATATGAACTGTCATATCTTCGTTATATGTCAACCAAAATGAATGAAACTTTGACAGATGATAGCAAAATGTTCAACCTTTAAAATGCATGTTTAAACGCACAGATGTTACTGCCACTGGTTACTGAGATATGGTTCGTGTCCGGGAACATATTTGTCGCACTGTGTACATTTGCGGAAGTTGAGCTATAAATGGCGAAATCAATCAGAGAAGAGAAACGCTATCCATTCCACTCTCTCTTGATTCTCTCTGGAGATGACCATCCTTATTTAATCACGCATGCGCTGTTGCTTTTTACTGTTAGGTGGGGAGATTTGAGGACAGCAAAATATACTTTCCCTCCTCGATGTCGCCTCATTCAGCTTTCAAAGTTCGATATGCGCGCAACATTAGACAAAGATGGCCATCCCCAAAGAGAATTAAGGGAGAGTGAAACGAATAGCGTTTCTTTTCTCTAAGTGGTATCACCATATATAGCTTTTGTGCATGTGTGTGTATATACATAATATTGGTGCGGTATAATAGTTCTATCACGCTCTTGAAAAGTCTAATTGAAAAAGAGAACGAAATGTCTGGAATTTATAATATATTATAATATATAAATATATAATTATTTGAGTACTTACATCGCGTTAGACATAACAAGCGTGCACTTCGCGCGTGCTATTAAATTTTTCAGCTTATAAATTTTTACATATAAGTTTTAAAATATAAATTAAAATTTAACTTTCTAAAAGCTGAAAAATTTAATAGCGCGCGCAAAGCGCACGCTTGTTGTGTTCTAGTAATATAAGAAAATAACTTGTGTTTTTAAAGTAGTAAATTTGTCTTTTGAAAGCAATGAATTTGTTTATAAAGTGAATTCGTTTTTAAAGTAGTAAAATTGTTTTTAAAGCAGAGGATTTGTTTTAAAATGAATTTGTGTTTTACAGCAAAGAATTTGTTTTAAAATAGCGCATTTGAGATCGCAGCGCATGCTTGCATCGCAGTATTTCGTGGCTATGACAGATTTACTAATCTCAACTTTAACGCTTAATAATCTTGGTTCGTGGAGAAGAACGACGCTTTTTTTCTTGGGGAATCTTTATTTTTATGCAAAAATGCATCGATTGAGTCTATTTTTATCAAAATTTGAGATAACCGGGGTATTCTCAACTTTTATCCAGATTTTTCATTCTGTTTATGACCCTGTGCACAATAGAAGGAATAAGGATGAAATCACACGGTGCGGAAAACGATTGTGGAATAGAGAATGCGTTATAAAAGCAACCAATCAGCATTCTTCTGCGTTATTCCGAATAGCGTTAATTAGTTGTTTAAGTGACGCATTCTCTATTCCGCAATCTTTTTCCGAACTGTGTGATTTCACCCTAAGGAATTAGGAATAAAGAATAACGATTTTAACCTATTAGAAATTGGATATATCGAAATACATGGTTTCTGATAGATTGAAATTATTATCCTTATTTCTAATTTCTTATTCTTGTTATTGTGCGCCTATATGTGCTATAATCAAAGCAGATAAAAGAATGTACTAGAGTCACTTTAAGTATGAGTAAAGACACTGGAAGGACGCCACATTTCAGTCTTATCAGAAACGGCTAATAATTCTTTAAAGAGCGTTTATATTGGTCGTAACCGTATGCCATAAGATTAATCAAATATTTCCCTTATTCAACGGTAAGAAGGAAATACTTGAAGACGATTGGTCAATTTTTTTAGATTACGGCATACGGCATACAATTACGGCTAATATAAACGCTCTTTAAGGCCTATTCTACAATAGTCATAAGCGTAGTTGTAAGTGGTTGTAATTGTAAAAATTGACCAATCACAGTCAATCAAATATTCTCCTTACATTCGACTTGATTACAACTTCTTCTTACATCTACAACCACGCTTACAACTACGCTTACGACTATTTGTAGAATAAACTTTATTTTTCTTTAATAAATGACACCAAGCACCCTATTCTTGAAAAGTATCCCATATAAAAAATTAGGGATATGCTGTAGTATATGTAATACGCATACTATAGTATTTCCCTAATTTTTCGTATGCGATAATTTTCAATAATAGAGACCCTGCTTTCGAAAAAATAAGAAACTAATACGGCCAAAATTAGATTAGCGATAATTATTTTAAGATAATTAACTCAGACCGAAGCGAAAAAACGTCCGCCTTGGCGTCATCTTGACAAACGTGGTACGTACATTCATCGACTAAAAAGTTGCAACACTTTTTTTTAAATGAATTTCGGTAGCCTACTCACCGAGCGATTGATTCTTACTTAGGGGCTCCGCACAATAAAAAGAACAGGGAACAGAGAACAGAGAATAAGAATTGGAACCTATCAGAAATAATGTTGTGGAATACACAGTTTTCTGATAGGTTGAAATTCTTATTCTCTGTTCTCTGTTCCTTTTATTATGCGGAGCCCCTTATCAGTAAGTAAAAACCAACAACATATATATTTAGACTAAGCATTCTGTTTAACTTGAAGCCGGAAAATTAACAATTTAAATGGCCTCATGTTATCTCATTTTATCTTGCAGTGTATTCTTTTCAACTAACTCTTTTTGTACCGTTCGTCTACGATTAGTGCTGCTACACATAACCTTTTTCATATATATTATTGATTTCATTGATTTAAAGTACAATACGAAGAGAGAAACACGAACATGACGAAAATGTGTTGTATTTGTGAATAATATATATGAGAAAGGTTATGTATCTTGGCAACACTAGTCGCAGAAAGTGGGAGCAGTTCAATTGCGTATTGTAACAATTGCTCACTGCCAATTACAGCGACTTCTGTGTAGGCAGTTTTGGGTTATTTTTTTTTTAGCGCTGTGATTGGCTTGTGCGCAATTGGATCGTGGGCAATTGCCATACACTCGCAGAAAATGTAGACGAATAGTGCAAAAAAGTTAGTCAAAAAATACACTGCATAAAATAAAATAACATGGCTTCGTCTAAACTGTCAATTTCCGGCTTCAACCTCCACCACTAAAAAGCATGGGAATGCTTAGTCTAGGTATATAAGTTGTTAGTAAAAACCAATCGCTCGATGAAGAGGCTGCATTTCAAAAAAAGTCTGTTGCAATCTTTTAGTCGATAAGTGTACTACACCTATAAAAATTGCTTTCACTTATTCACTTACATTCACTAACACATTAATAAACTGAAACATGGCAGCACCAATCATGAAGAGGACCGCTAGGATACCTACTCATGCAGCGGAATAGCGTAACGTGAAACGAGAGCGGAATCAATCACAAGCGTTCCGCACCAACTGCAATTGGTTACATTATTCCGCTGCATGGGTATGCACCTTTATGTCTCGACTCTTATTAGAGTGATACTAGAATATACTATAGTTTATATACGAGATCAGGGCCGTGGTCCATTCATGCGATAACGCTCATGAACATCATTTGTCTTCGTTTAACAATTGACGAACAACAAAAATGAAATGATTTTTAAGCCTTGCGAACCGCGGCCAAGATTGGTTAACATTTTTATTTCTTTCGCGGCATTGGCTGCGTTCAGCGGACTGAACAGTTGAGTGAGCGCTCGCTGTTATTGGTGTATTCTTTTAGATCATCCAATTAACATTTTAGATCTGGAAGAACATATCAATAGCAGCGAGCGCTCATTCAACTGTTGAACGTAACCAATGTGCAACAGGAGACAACAATTATATATCGCTTATTTCTATGTTATTCCTATCGCTATTTTTATCACTGTTGCCTCATGTTGTGTCTCTTAAATATTACTGTTTCACAATAGATTAGATAAGATTTTCTTGAATTTATTTCAAATATCAGCAAAAGGAACAAAACAGTTATTTTTGATTGTGATATTTATTCTTTTTCTATTAATATAATATTAATTATAAAAATAGCTATTCTGCACTACATGTACCTTGGACAGAATCAAAACAAATGAGTTCCATACTTCGGTCAAGGCTAATCACTAGTAAAAGTTTCTGTTATTATCGACGACATTCATCGATCCAAAAAGATGACGAGGTTCGGACCAATCATACAGAAATTTCAGTGGATGATTTGACGGAACCGACTAATTGTTGTATGTCAGGATGCACGAATTGTGTATGGATTAAGTATACAGAAAGATTGAGTAACATGATAGAAAAATCCAATATAGATTTGCAAAAAGCCATCTTTGACAAGGTAAAAGATCCTAATATGAAGGCATTCCTGGAAATGGAATTGAGATGCCGGAAGCTAATAAAATAAAATTATAAATTATTACAATGTGAGAAGAGGCAATCCAATAGAAAATTCAACTGCAACATTTGAAACCATTAGTTAATAAATTTATAGACTGGAAGAATTACAGTTGCTATAGAAAAGTTTATATACCCTGATAGCAAAGCCTACGGAGACAGATTTAGAGCAGAGCCTGCTACCAATTTTTGATTGCAGAAAGACAACAAATTGTATACAGAGTACTATCAGATAATGTCAGCAAACTGTTGTCAAAAATATAGCTAAGCCTGCTGATACTATGTCAGCAAATTGGTGACAAAAACCGAACCAGAGTCTGCTACGTAACCTGACAGCAGATTGCGGCTGAAACCGAGCAGAGCCTGCTGACATAACCTGATGGCAAATTGACAGCAGAAACTGAGCAAGTTCTCTCATTTTCATATACGATTCCGCCATGAGACTTGCTTTTCGTAAGAACAAAACGCCTAGGAGTCCTATAAGTATTGACACATGTAAATCGAACAGACAAATCTTCTAGAGATTCCCAAGCTTCTTCGGAGTGTGCTTTCTAAATCTCCGAATATTTTATTGATTATTTTATAATTTTCTCATATATATTTTAAAATGTGAAGCTAATCAATAATATTTTAGCAATAAAACTGTATTGATTGTTTTCAGTTTTCACAGCAGTATATATAAATATATATAATATAATAATTATGTGTAATTATAGGTAAGGTTTATATATTACATATGCAAAATTTCCCTGAGCAAAGCCTGTGGAGACAGATTTTGAACAGAACCTGCTACCAATTTCTGATTGCAGAAAGGTAATTGTGCACAGAGTTTGTACCAGATATTGGGTGCATTCAATTTGACAAAACGGCTAGCCTGCTTACCGAGCAAATGAGCATAATTGATTGTTACTTATAGATCCAACCAATCATATTCAATCGCTCAGTAAGCATGCTTAGCCGTCTTGAACCCATTGTCAGCAAACTGCTGTCAAAAATATAACAAATCCTGCTGACATGCTGTGCTAGGCAATTGGTGATAGAAACCGAATAGAGCCTGCTGATAATCTGATGGCAAATTGGCAGCAAGAACCAAAGACCTGTTATTTACGTCATCGCCATGAGATGGACTTGCTTCTCATAAGAAGAAATCGTTTTGGAGTCGTATAAGAATTGGCGTATATAAATCGAATAGGCAAATCTTCTAAAGATTCTCAAGCTCCTTCAAAGTGTGTTTTCTGAATCTCCAAATATTTTTTTGACTATTTTGTAACTTTCTCATGTGTATTTTTGAAATGTGTGAAAGTAATCAATAATATTTTAGTGATAAAATTGTATTTCCATATTTATTATTTGTGGTTGTTTCCAGTTTTCACACCAGTATGTATTAACAATATATAATTATGTATAATTATATATAACCGTTTATATATGTACGCAAAATGTCTTATAAACTAGGTCGATTGAAATGAAAATAAGATCTTGATCGGTTTTTGCTGCCAATCTGCTGTTAGGTTATATCAGCAGGCTCTGCTCAGTTTCTGCTCGCAATTTACTATCAGATTATATCAGCAGACTTTGCTCGGTTTTTATCTGCTGGCAAAACATGTCAGCAGGCTTTGTCGACAAATCCATAGCCAAATGCGAACACAGATGGCTATAGTTTTGTAATCAAAATTTAATCGAGTTTGCTATCAATTTGCGCGCAAATTGTTGCTAATTCGGTCACTTGCACTATACTAAATTAGTGCATACTATAGCTGCTTTATATGACATTAGTAAAGTTAAATATAATAGTAAATAAAAATTTTAAAGGACACATTATTAAACAAAATATATGTGTATCATTTTATTGCCAAAGTTGATTATATTGCATCACTGTATTAAGATATAAAGCAGTTTTTATGCACTGATCTAGTGTAGTGCGAGTGATCCAATTCACCATAACATTTTGCTATTAAAGTATAGACTATAAAGATTCTAACAACGAATATTGTTTTCAATTCATGTAAATAGAATATTCTTGAAATATATGGACATATATATACGTATATTGCATGTAATATATATAATATATGTAATACATAATATAATATATATACATAAATATATATTATATACTCAGATAACAAAATGCTAGCAGTATGCTAACAATATATCGGCAAATTCAGTCACAATTGTAGAGCAGATTCCTGTCCACTGTATCTACTTTAAGCTTGGTTTTTGTCACCATGACTTGCTAAACATAATATAACAGAAATGTAGCAAAAATGGAGCATATGCCATAATGATGGCAGAAACATGATAAAAACAGAACATGACCTGTTATACTAGTAGCAGAAACTAGTAGCAGAAACACAGCAGAAATCGAACATGTGCTCTTACGACATCATATCAGAAATATGGCAAAAATAAATCATAACCTATCAATTAGACACTAGCGGTAGAAACAGCAGAAATCGTACAGAATGTACTGTTACGACGCAATGGTATAAATGTTCAAAAATAAACATTGCGCTTGTTAAGTCATTGAGCAATTAGTCTGATTGCTCCTCATTTTTAAATTAATATTCTGTGCCTCATAAAAAAGATAGGATGTTAAAATTTTCTGACCTTATGTATTATAATAGTGTAATTTATAATACATAAAATCAGAAAATTTTAAGATCCTATCTTTTTTATGAGGAATAGAATAAATTAGTTTAAAAGTATAAGGAACGATCAGAATAATCGCTCAATGCCTAAAAAAAGCGCAGTATTTATTCTGATTTATTTTTAAGCATTTATAACATTTTATTAAAAATAAACATTTATTAACATTTATTAACATTGATTTATTAACATTTTATTAAAAATGTATTGCATGCAATCCGTTAAATTATTAATCCGTTAAATTATCAATCGTCCGTTAAATTATCAATTTATAGTGGATCTTCTTCTTCTATTTGTTTCTCGGCTTGTTCATGTTACTCGTTTTGTTCATTCCAATAATTTCTGGCTTCTCGGTCCGACGCTCTCGATCACGTAGTATGCGAATACTTGTGCGATGATGTTGTTTCACTGAACGCAAAGATTCTCTAGTTATTGCTTGAAACTCCGTTCGAGTCGATTTGTTAAAATTGTGATTACAGCAAGTAGCATCTAAATATATATACAATATATTATTGTTATTTATATATAAAACGAGATAATTTATATAATTTATACGTATATCTCCTTAATTAATTAATTATTTTATTTATTTATTTATATTTTTATTTATTTATTCATTTTTTATCTGTTTATTAAAATTTATCAAAAAAATTTATATAGTTATATACAATAAAAATGTCACACACCATAAATCGCCTTTATAATACGTGTATTGTACGAAGGATGTAGACCTTTCTCCCGGCCAAACCATGTAAAAATTTTGTAATTAAATTGTCCTGTATTGCTTCCTTAAAAGAAAGATTGACAGCTTCTTTAACCGCCCACATGTAGAAAATAATTCATCTATGTAAGAAAATAAAAAATATATTGATTAACCTGAATGTAATCTTTAAAAACACAAAATTAATGTTTCGCTACATAACTGAAAATATTCTAAATACAAATAAAATTAATTAATTTCTTTGTTTAAATAATTCGCAGATAGCCCAATGAAGCGAGTTTGAAGATATAACGCCGAAAATGTATGCCAAATATATCACATAGTGATATATTTTACATAGTAATATATTTTTTTACATATATTATAAGAAGAACGACCGTGTATGAATAAATCAAATAAAGTAAAGAACGCCGAACGGCAAAAAATAGATGTTACGAATATATTTAATCAATTTTTTGTTCCAAATGTGATTGCACGCCGATAATTGTCGGACTTTTCAACACACAATCATTATGAAACATTTTAATAATCTCCTCTAAATAAAACCCCTAAAAAACTTTTTTTTACATAGTCGAAAATTTTGTATGTAACACATTATTTTTGCTTCAATTTACCACTTCTTTATATGATTCTTCATCCACATTTTCGAATGATATCATATCTGCCTGTGTACTAATTGGTAAAAATATCGGCTTTTCTTGTACTCGGTGTCGATTTTTCTTTGAACAACTCTGTCAATATGATACAATTTATTCATTTTTCTGTAAATAATGTAAATATATATATGTATAATATACAGGGTGAGTCATTTTAATCTATACAACCGAATATCTTCCAAATTACAGTATCTACAAAAAAATGGTTTAGATAAAAGTTGACCAGGGCAGAGGGGATCATTTAATTGTACCATTGGTTTTGACCTTGAGGTCAATTTTGAAGGTTATTTCAAGGTCACGATGGTTTTTTTAAATGGGACACCCTATTTTTGACTGCGGGTTTCGGAAGAGCGGAAAATTTTACATCAAACTTGTCTTATGAAAAAATTGTTTTTGCGACCTTGGAAAGGTCAAAAATGAAGGCCTGAAAAACGATCTGGTGTACTTTTTCTGAAATGACGTGGTTTTCTGGGTAACACAAATGTGCATAATGCTTGAAAAAAGTTAATGAATTGTAAAAGTGTAAATCACTTTGACTAGCTTGACCTTGAGGTCAATTTTCAAGGTTGTTTGAGGCTCATAACGCATTTTTTTATTAGTAAACCCTATTTTTGAAGAACCTGTTTTTTGACAATAGACTCTTAAACAATGGCACTTTTTACATGAGCATAAGGATTTTGTAATTCTTGGTTTGCGAGGTTTGCGCTGTGAGCAGAGGAAGTAGTTAGGCTTGTCACCGCCAGCCATGCGCACCTTACGTCCGCTGCTCCCGTAGTAGAAATCGATTTCCATTTAGACATAAGGCGTCTACCCGCCAAGTACAGATATTGCATAATGCTAATAATCAACGATTGAAAAAAACTAAACAATTACGTTTGATTTAAGTTTGATAATTATTGTTATAATAGAGTTTTATTCCTTTTCTTTCTTACTCACTTCTGCATAATTGAAGAATTTAGTATTTAAAGTTGCTTAAATTTAAAAATTCTAAACATTGTATGTAGGTAATTACATTCACAAGTTACCTTTCCAGAATGGCTGATTATAGTGCTAATGAGATTGTTGATATTATATTAGTTTTAGGGGAGTGTCGTAGCAATTACAATGCAGCATCAAGGCTTTATGCTCAACATTTTCCTGAAAGGCGACATCCAACTAATATAACAATACGTAGTTTAGTCCAAAGAGCTCGCAATGGACATCTTGTTCGTTAACGTCAACATCATGAATATGACGGAAATGATGCGCGAGCTGTAACTATTTTAGCAATAGTTCACCTTAATCCTCATGTTAGTACTCGCCAGATTGAAAGGGAAATAGGTATACCACAAAGAACTGTTGTTAGAATTTTAAGAACTCTAAATTATCACCCTTTCCACATCACTCTTACGCAGGCTTTACAGCCTAATCATCATCTGATGCGTATTGCTTTTTGCCAGTGGGCTTTACAAATGTTACACGATGATCCTAATTTTCTTAGGTATGTGCTTTTCTCAGATGAGGCTCAATTTTGTAGTGACGGACAACTTAATAGGCACAACTGCCATTATTGGTCAGATGTTAATCCCCACTGGTATAGGCCAATAGATCATCAACATCGATGGAGTATTATGGTGTGGTGCGGCATTGTAAATGGTTATTTAATTGGACCTTATTTTTTTGAAGAGAACGTTGATAGACACAGTTACTTATCGTTGTTAAGAGATCACTTACCAGGCTTATTAGAAGATGTTGACTTAGCAACAAGAGCAAGAATGTGGCTTCAACAAGATGGTGCTGCACCGCATTATGCACTCATTGTACGTGCCTTTTTAAATGCCACTTACAATGACAGATGGATTGGACGAAGGGGTCCAGTTGAATGGCCTCCTTGCTCACCAGATTTGACGTCGTCTGATTTCTTTTTATGGGGATACTTGAAAAATATTGTTTTTGCTGAACGACCAACCACAAGAGATGATTTTATGGACCGCATTCATAGAGCTTGTGCAGCCATTCCTAGAGCTATCCTGCTTAGAACTGTGGATAGTTTTCAAAACAGATTGCAGTTATGCCTCGAAGCCAACGGAGGTAATTTTGAACAATTACTCCGTGGGTAATTCATTTAAATTACAGTTTCAGTGAGAGGCAAGGGGACTCACGATAATCAAGCACCCCGACGTGAGAGGCAAGGGGACTCACGATAATCAAGCACCCCGACGTGAGAGGCAAGGGGACTCACGATAATCAAGCACCCCGCCGTGAGAGGCAAGGGGACTCACGATAATCAAGCACCCCGACGTGAGAGGCAAGGGGACTCACGATAATCAAGCACCCCGACGTGAGAGGCAAGGGGACTCACGATAATCAAGCACCCCGACGGAAACAGAACTTACTACGTCCACGTCGTTGTTTCCGGGTAACGCTAAAAGTAAGATGAAAGTGCTTTTGACCTTGATATGACCTTCAAAAGGTCAGGTCGAAAAACTAAAAAATCCCTATGCTCATGTAAAAAGTGCCATTGTTTAAGAGCCCATTGTCAAAAAACAGGTTCTGCGGTCAAAAATAGGGTTTACTAATCAAAAAATGCGTTATGAGCCTCAAACAACCTTGAAAATTGACCTCAAGGTCAAGCTAGTCAAAGTGATTTACACTTTTACAATTCATTAACTTTTTTCAAGCATTATGCACATTTGTGTTACCCAGAAAACCACGTCATTTCAGAAAAAGTACACCAGATCGTTTTTCAGGCATTTGACCTTCATTTTTGACCTTTCCAAGGTCGCAAAAACAATTTTTTCATAAGACAAGTTTGATGTAAAATTTTCCGCTCTTCCGAAATCCGCAGTCAAAAATAGGGTGTCCCATTTAAAAAAACCATCGTGACCTTGAAATAACCTTCAAAATTGACCTCAAGGTCAAAACCAATGGTACAATTAAATGACCCCCTCTGCCCTGGTCAACTTTTATCTAAACCATTTTTTTGTAGATACCGTAATTTGGAAGATATTCGGTTGTATAGATTAAAATGACTCACCCTGTATATATATATATATATATATATATATATATATATATTTTACACACACACAAGCGCGCGCATATACAGGGGGTTCCGAAAGTTTTTGCCAATCGCTTTTGTGTAGATAGAGCGAACTAAATTGAGTCGAAAAGTTCTATACTATTTTGCAGTTTTCACAATAATTAATAAGATATTAATTACTAAAAATTATCAAAAATTGGTCTTAAATAATTTTTTACTCAAATGCTTCTTAACAGAAAAACAGCAAGAGAAGAAAATTGTTTATTTTCTTCTCATTTAAGTTCTCTTTAAGTTCTTCTCAGAACTCTGCAAATTTTTTCAGAATTTTTTCGGTATTTTCTCATGTTGATAAAAATGAAAAAATGCAATACAAAAAATTGATAAAAAATTCTGAAAAAATTCTTAGACTCTATGAGAAGAAATTTTTGTCTCTTGCAGTTTTTTTGTAAAGTTGATAGTATTTGAGTAAAAAATTATTGAAGATCAATTTTCCGAAAATACATCTACAAGGGATTAAAAAAATCGATCAATAGGAGTAGTCGGAAACGTCTGTATATTTTGAATAGAAATGGTCGCAAACGTCTACAAATTCTAAATAGAAGTAATTGGAAGTGTCTGTACATTTTGAATAGAAATGATTGGAAATGTCTGTAAATTCTGAATAGAAGTAGTCAGAAGCGTCTGAACATTTTGAATAGAAGTGGTTAGAAACATCTGTAAATTCTGAATAGAAGTTTGAAGTGTCTGTGAATTCTGAATAGAAGTGGTTGGAAGCGTCTGTACACCATCATTACAGGATAAATAATAATTATGATTATTTCTCTCAGGATTCTGATTAACTCTCTGTTTCAATAGATTTATGTCATTTTCAATTGTTTTTTGCATTATTATTTTACTTTTCAGTGCTTTATTCACTGCTTTTATTGCAGAAACCTCATCCGAGGAAGTACTTTTGTACCTCGTTGGTTGCATGATACTTCTTTTCGCTCCATTTTCCTGTAATAAAAGATATTAAATAAATATTATTAATATGTAAAAACTAGGATTGAGAACATTATTTCATAAAAATAACGCGAAAAAAGTAACGAAAACGGTAATGAAGTTATAAGTAACGCATTACTTCTCAATCTTGGTAAAAACAACAGACTTAAATTTAATATATTAACCCGACTGTTCACCCACAGCACAGAAGATTGAAGCAATATTGCTGCAATGTTGCAATATTACAGATTGCAATGTAACATTGCAGAGATATTACAGAAATGTAAATTAACAATATAGCTACAAAATGTTAGTAATATGCTTGTAATATTCCACAAACATTGCAAAACTGTAATTCTTTAATTGTTACAATAATAATAATATAAAAATATAAGTTTTTACAATATTTATGTAGTATAGTCTTTTAGTTTAACAGTCGATTTTATGATATAATATAATTTATTTTATATTTAAATAAAAAATTTATTGATCTATTATTTGATGGCCATTTCATTAGCTAAGTTTTATATTTATTTTAAATATGAAATAAAAAAATTGTATAATATCGAGTTTAGATACAATCAATGCATTATTATCGGATAAGATAATAAGCAATTAAGCTGCTGAAAACGATTTATCGAAATATTAATCATGTGATTGATGATGTATTTATGCTTGATGTAAACACAAGAATAAACCAGAACTATATTAATAAATTTCATACCGTCATTCTTTAATCGATTTCAATTGACTCGAAGTGGTTTCGAATTAAAAAGAATCACTGCGATTAACTTAATCTATGATTAACTTACTAAGCGACTGTATTATTATATTAATGTGAATAATATTTGTGTAGTTTTTGTTCGTGCCACACACATACATGCTTTATCTTTACGAATAAATTTATCCTTCAGAATTAATACTAGTTTTATTGGACTATTTTATGGTTTTATAAAAAATTGTTTTTGGAAAGCACATATCACTAGAATGCAATTTGTAGAAAAATTAAAGTTAGTGAGATATATGTATAGAAATAGTTTTCACTTTAGAGTCTTCGTAAAAAATTTATCCAAATATATTACATTGCAATATTGCTGGAACGTTTTGTTGTAATATAACAAAAAGCGGACATCTTAACATTGTTCGAATTTTGCAACAATAATTCAGCAACGTTTCGCAGCCACCATGCAATGTTTCAGGGAAATCATTCTGCAATGTTTCTGTAATCTTTCTGTATTGTATGGGCACTATGATTATTTCATTTGTACAGAAGTAAGATAGCGCTGCATCAATTGTCAAAAAACTTTTGACTATATATTTAGAATTTATATTATACGTTGTAAAATATTTTATTTCCTTTTAGGTAGGAAAAACCAAAAAAAAATCAAGACTAATCAAGAAAAACCAAGAAAAACTAAGAATAAGAAAAAAGAACAAGCAAAACATAATTTTAATTTTATAATTTTTTATCATGTACAATGCCAACAATTGTATAATAGAAAGTTTTAGAATGATTTTCCTCATCACTACTGTTCACATCTGCTGATGTGTTATCCCAAAAAGGCATTCTGTAGCTCTTTAAACAAACTTCTTCTATGTCAATAATAATAATACTATTGCTCAATGAGGAACATTTAAAAATGTGTAATGCTAATGATGATATATCAACATCATAAAAATTCTTTACTTCAAGAAACTTTTTTAATATCAAATAATATGAATTTTCAATCATAATAATATTGATAAGAACAAACGGACGTTGATGCAAGATGCAAACGGACATATCATGTAAAATACAACAATTATTATGCATGTTTAAGGTAAGTAAAATTTCGTTAAACCTGATCTTACTGAGAACAATTAGAAAGAAGATTAGATGGAAGAGGACCTGCATTATGCTATATAGATACATGAGTAGAAGAATTCATACTACGATTTTCAATTGTGGAATGGGTTTCTATTTCTGCAAATCTATCATAAACTTGCTGAAAACAAAGATCGGCAATTTTCTGCAATATTTTCTAAAAACATTCATGTTATTTTCATATGGAAAAGCAGAGAATGTATCAAGAGGATCTAACTGTTGCACATCATCAGTTAAATGAATTAGGCCATGTACATTATAAGAATAAAAAGTCGGACTGTAAAGATCTTGGCATCTTTCTACAAATTTTTGTAATGTAAGATCTGCAAAGCTTAGATGGAGATACAGAAACTAAAATCCTTACAGTAGCACGCAAAAACAAAAAGTGTGTATACGCTAATTGATCAAGAATGCCGTATATTACTACTGGATCAGTATAGAGAAGAAATTGGCGCTATTCTATGGCTTTATATTTTGTGCACGTAGTGAATGATTTAGGACACTTTGCAAAATTAGATGGACAATGTTCTGCGAGTGCTTCTAATCGTTGATATAATAGAAATTGATCTTGCAGATAATTTTGATAAGCGAATATTTTCCGTACACCCATGCGGAAAATAACTGTTTCATAACACCTAACAATACGAGATGCATGTATCTAAAAGATATTTGCGAAACCATCCCTATCGGTAATGCTGATAAAGAACTTTTGCCATCTTTATGGTAATCTTCATCCAAACATCTAACATATTCCTCATCAGTCCGTAGAGAATGATTGACAACCAAAAAGATATTACGTCCTTCACATCGAACATCAGAGATTTTACATTTTGAGCAAGGTTGACCAGACATATGGCCTCTATAATTAATAATAAAAGCACGCACTGGTGCATCAGTTATATAGTAAAGCATCTTAGATGTATGTATGGGCATTTTCTTTCCACTAATATTTATACCTCCATTAATCAATATTCTGTTAATATTTGCAACGAACTGTTCAAAAAATACATTTTGATCGTATGGTTTCGCAGAGCCTTTGTATATTCCTACTATTATAGGTTTGTGTTTCATATTCGCAAGCTTACATTGAATCGACTAAATTTGCACGTTTCCTGATTTATCTAAACTACACCCATCAGTATTGAAATCAATTTCTATTTGATTCGGGAGAGACGCAACTGGAAAGTGCGAAAGTATTTTAGTAATTTGTGTTTCTAATTCAAAATGTATGTATTCACCCAGATGTATTTTAGATATAACAACTTTATCTTGTGGAGTATCTAAAAGTGTTCTAATATCTTTAGGTAGGCTTCGAAAAACAAGGACATGTACGAAGAAAAGAGAGAATATTATTACATTGAACATGATTCAAATTATTTTCAACAAAACAAGATGCTAATTTTTTTCGAATCAATAACTATGATTCGATCGAGGAAGTACTGAGAAAAGAGGAAGCATCAGCATCATTGTCAGAAGAAAAACTAAGATTATTATCACTTTCAATATTTTCGAACTACATACTGCTATAAATATTATTTGCTTTTTGCAGATTGGCTGTTGATTGGCTACTTCCTGAATATAACACATCTGTTATATCTTGAATACTGTTTATACCATCTGATTGTCTCACAAAATTTGATGCATTGTCTTCAGATCGAATATTATTTCTAATTTCTAATGCAATTCTTTTGTGTTGTCTCATGTTTAATTTATGTATGCATTTTCGTAAAATTGAATGTTTTAATATTGTTACGTCCAAACCTTGAAAATTTGGTTAAGGAGCCTATGAGAATGGAGAGGGCATGGAAGGACGGTTAGACTCAATCTCACAGGTATACGCGCGGAGGCGAACACCTGTGAGTCGTACGCACCTTTTTAGTCCCGGAATATGGGTCAACGTCCGAAGGGACGCTATGACACCTGTTCCGCTGGACAGTGCGAACGTCGGTCCTACTTTTGGGTCAAGGAACTTAATCCTTTTGACCTGGGACTGGACCTCGTGCGATCTCAGGTATTAGAGGGAAAGAAATGAGAGTAGTGATTTAACAAATAAATGGAAGCTGGCAATCTTCATTTACAATCTAAACTTACATTTATTTAAAGAAAATATAATTATTAAATTTATACAGAACATACATATATATATATATATATATATATATATAAACATATTATTAATTTAGTTACAATCGATTTGTTTATGGTAAAATGATTGAATTAGCTAATGTAGTTGTGGGAGTGTGAGTGTGTGTGGAGAGGAAAGGGTTAACGGATAGGCGAGGAAAGTGTTGCAGGAGCACATCGGGATGAGATGCTTGTAGAGAACGGTGTGAAAGGTGTGAGGTTTCCGGGGATGTATGCTGTGACTAATCTGTTCCCTTCATTGGAGGGGGACGAAAATAACCAGAATATCCGATCCCAGTCAATCGACTCGGGATTCGGTTGAAACGGGAGGGGCGGGAGGTGATTCAAAGGAAGAGAGAGTGAGAAATCTTTTTCGTGAGAAGGAGGGAGAGGGAATCGTTCCTCGAGAGGAGGAGGGGACTAACCAAGAATTTCCTGAATAGCAGGATCGATAACAGGAGGAGAGGTGAGATCTAACGGTTGTGTTGATGAATAGGAGATCTCGACGAATTGTTCGCCAGTCGGTTGTGGCGGCGCGATTGTGGGTGGCCCTGGGGAACGGTTCCGCCTGTTCCTCTGGACAAAGAGGGTTCGTCCGCGTTTCCTGATGGTACGCACTACGAACCGAAGGGTTAAAATTGACGTGTGTTCGTTGGAAACGCGTGAAAATGTATTTAAGTACAATGAGTGTTTTTCCATGCGGGGAAACGCGGGAGTAGACTGGAAATAAATGCGACTTACTATTAGCTGGCCCAAGATATCGGGTAGGTTCTAGGCGAGTGGCCAAGGAGGTCCGTCGTCAGCGGAGAGCGTCCGAAGGGCAGTCGCAGTGGCGTATGGCTGGTAAATCCAGTTGCGATTTGGTCACAAGTTCGCACTCGGATGGGATCGCGAACTGACGTGATTAGTGCGGATTTCAATAATTTCCGCACTGCCCGAGACAATGAGTTAACTCGTAACTGACCGCGAACTTCACTGACGTGGACCGGGTGATTCAAAATTTCGTACTGACGCTCTGCGCTTCTGCGGGACCTCTATTTATACCCCGTTGTGCCCTTTGTCTAGGATGCAAAAGTTAGTTGCAATGTCACGCGAGATTTACGATTTTTATAATATCCTATCGTTGTTAATCTAGAGTACATCGTTAGAGTAGTTTCGAGAAGAAAAGAAGTGATTTACGGTTTTCCTTAAAGAACCAAGATTGCTCCAGATGGATGACGAATTCTGTTATTTCTCGCGGAAAATACGGCTAGGTAAACAAATGGTTACCGTGCACAACTAAGTTTGCGTGCAGAGCTACCATTGTCAGTCGCGAGTCTGATCTTAGATAACGCTCCCGTGGGAAGTTATCCTATGCGTTTTATAATTTTTTAGGCGCGACGTGGCGCCTGTTTTTCTAAGATGAAATTGTTAGTCAATCTCGGATGATAAAGCCTAGATTTTCACTATTGCGTGACTTCGGTGCATTTATAATGTCTTTTGTAATCTTGTCTCTTTTCGGACCTGCATTAAGGTTGTTATTCCTTCCGGGTTCATTGGCATTTACGAGTTTTCGCGGAGCCTGTCCTTCTTTTCAATTCTGTCAGACCGTTATCAGAAGGCTCCGCTCGAGTCTCGCAGACGCCAACCATAGTTGCGACGTGGAGCCGAAGAAAAGAATCGTGACGTCTATAGGATGTAACAATAAGGTTTCATAATTACACATACAAAACTTTTTATGCAGTCAAGAGTAATTTAAAGCAAATCGTAACCTTGGAAAAAAATTCTCATAATATTTTATATCAAATTTCGCCAAAGAGAAAAATGACCGGGAAAAAAATGTTCTATATATAATTATTAGGTGTTGGAATTAATTCCGTAGCGTTTTTTTAATGAAAGAATGTTATTTATTTCACATGAGCATTAAAAAATACATTAATGAAAGTACTTCCCATCACTTTCTACTACTTTTGACCATCTTTCTGGCAGTACATGAATCCCGCGTCGGAAAAACGACATGTCTTTTGAGGCTATCCAAGAATCGATCCATTTTTGAGCTTCTTCGTAAGAATGAAAGCGCCGGTCAGCTAGGCCATGTGCCATCGAACGGAATAGGTGAAAATCGGAAGGAGCTATGTCAGGTGAATACAGCGGGTGGGGTAGAACTTCCCATTTAAGTGTTTCCAGGTAGGTTTTTACTGGTTTTGCAACATGAGGCCGAGCGTTGTCATGTAACAAAATCACTTTGTCATGTCTTTGCGCGTATAGCGGCCGTTTTTCTTTTAAG
>JAANIC010003908.1:77075-117035 GCA_017607545.1 Acromyrmex charruanus | reverse complement strand
AATTTCCTTCATCGAGTTATTCAACATCGAAGCAAAATATCCTTTTTGTTTCAACGAAATTTTTGAATAACTCGAAGAAAAAAAATCATACAAAACTTCATGAAAAAGCAAATGAAAGAGAAAGGATGCACTCTTTCGAATTATGTAAACAGGTGATCCTTTAGTTATATTATATCCCGTAATGTTATTATATCCTATAATTTTTTGTTGTGCAATGTATAAAATATTTTTCCTGGTAAAAAATGTTTCATGCCTAAATATATATAAATACGTATAAATATGTATAAATATTTATAAACATATATAATATACAAGAAATATGTCCATACTTTTTTCTTTTGTAAAATTACTTTTTAATGTAATAAAAATATTACGTATGTCATATATAATTATACATGTTTATACGTACTTATACGTAGGCTGCTGGAAAAGTTTTTGCAATCTAATTTCCAGTGGCGCCAACGTTCTGCTACTATCATATCCGTAAAATTAGATATTTTTAACCTATAATTCAGTTGACAGTTTGTACCCAAGCTAACTAGTTTTGTTTGCATAATATTTTAAATTTTAAAAGAAGTTATTTTGTGAGAAAATGGAAATTTCGCGTGATTGAATGAAAATTTTTGGGCAATGATTTTTTACGATTACAAATGTAATCTAATTCCGAAACAATGCATCGATCAACTTCATTTTGGGATGAAGCACCATCCAAGGATAGGACTGTTTATAATTGGTTTGCCGAATTCCAGCGTGAAAATATCTTTCTTTGTGACGAATTCCGTAAAGGTCTTCCATTCACGTCTGTTGTTGCCACTAATGTGCGTGAAATGATTGAGCGAGACCGGTATATGATATACCGCGAGATTCAGGCATCCTTAGGTATTGACATGAAAGCAATACATACGATTTTGCATGATCACTTGAGCGTACGGAAACTTTGCAATCGTTGGATCCCACACAATTTGACCGAAGCTCAAAAATAGGCTCGTGTTAAATGGAGCAAAGAAATGCTCAAGAAATTCAACCGAGGTCGGTCAAATTTGGTCTACAACATCGTTACTAGGGACGAAATATGGATCTATTCGTATGAGCCCGAAAGTAAACAACACTGTTTGGATTTCAAAATGAACCGAAATCAACAAAAGTTGTTCGTTCACGCACAGTGCTGCCAAGCAAATGATTGCTCGTTTCTTCAGTTATACCGGACATGAGGCAACCGTGGCTTTAGAGCATAGAAGGACTGTAAATACTGATTATACAACAATTTGTTTGCTAAAAGTCATAAATGAATTGCGTAAAACAAACCGAAATCGTCGCATCATCCTTCATGACAGCGCCAGCTGTCACACAGCACGTCAAACCGTTGATTTTTTATCCAGTAAAAATGTCGAATTGATGACTCATTGTCCATATTCACCTGATTTATTACCTAATGACTTCTTTTTGTTCCCAAACATTAAAAAGAAGATGCGTGGTGAACAATTTAAATCGTCTGAAGCAGCTGTTGAAACATTTCGTACATTGATTTCTGTTACAACCTCAGAGTGGAAAAAATGCTTCGAAAATTGGTTCGAGCGTATGCAAAAATGTATCGATCTTAAAGGCGAATACTTCGAAAAACAATAAAGCCATTTATCGGATTTTACATGTTTTTTTTCATATTGTTTGCAGAAACTTTTCCAGTAGCTTACATATATATATATATATATATTCATGAAAAATTTCTTACCGGAAATATCTCAATATAAATTTTGCCGAATAAGGTTNTAGATATGTAAGTATGATTGATAAATATATAGAATATATTTTCGCGGTTGGTTACAGATTTTCCACAAATTCCATATAATTTTCAAGTTTCTAGAAAATTTTTGAAATATAAAATGAAACAATGAAATAATGAACATAAAAATAATGAATAATGACTAATTAATAATGAATAATAGTGAATAATAAATTATGAATTTTAAAATAATGAATTTTAATAATGAAAATAATTTATGCAATAATTTTTGTTGATGTGCAACAAAAATGTAATCGATTTCACTATTAATAATGCCTTACCTGTTAATATAAATCTTGCCGAATGAAATCCAGGCGGATTGAATGATAATATACTTTTTTATCTTAGAATTAAAATATTTTATCCTGTTAACAACGACATGTAGTCAACAATAAAGAATGAAGATCGAGTTGCGATAATATATAATAAAGAAGAATAAAACGATACATTATGCGCTTCATGCGTAACTCCGGAACTTGTGATGCTCATCTTGTATCGATCTTCATCCTTTATCGTTGACTACATGTCGTTGCTGACGAGACAAAATATTTTAATTCTAAGATAAAAAGATATATTATTATCATTCAATCCGCCTGGATTTCGCTCGGCAAGATTTATATTGACAGGTAAGACATTATATTATTAATAGCGAATTCGATTACATTTTTGTTCCACAGCAACAAAAATTATTGCATAAATTATTTTCATTATTAAAATTCATTATTTAAAAATTCATAATTCATAATTCATTATTCATTATTAATTAGACATTATTCATTATTTTTATTGTTGATTATTTCATTTTATATTTAAAAAATTTTCTAGAAACTTGAAAATTATATGAAATTTATGAAAAATCTGTAATCAATCACGAAAATATGTTCTATATATCTATCAATCTCCAAACTTAATAAATAAAGACAGATAAAAAATGAATAAATAAATAAAAATATATATAAATAAATAAATGAATACATAAATAAATAAGTAAAGAAATAAATAGATAAATAAATAAGTAAAATAATTAATTAATTAAGGAGATATACGTATAAATTATATAAATTATCTCGTTTTACATATAAATAACAAAAATATATTGTATATACACAGTGCGACAAATATGTTCTTGGACACGAACCATATCTCAGCAACCAGTGGCGACATCTGTGCGTTCAAACATGCATTTTAAAGGTTGAACATTTTGCTATCATCTGTCAAAGTTTCATTCATTTTGGTTGACATATAACGAAGATATGACAGTTCATGTTAAACAAGATTTTGGTCGAGGTAGAAATTTTAATATGGAACAAAGAGTTTTAAAGCGATTGATCGAAGTTTTAAAGCGATTGATGGGCAGAATTCATCGTATTCGCCCCGAATATCGTGATCCAGAAGATTGGTCTTTGTTGCATGATAATGCACCGAGTCACACTTCATTGATTATCCGTCAATGTTTGGCTCGAAATCGTGTCTCTGTGTTAAACCATTCACCCACCTAATTTGGCCCCCTGCGACTTCTCATTATTCCCAAAATTGAAATTGAAATTGAAAGGACGCTTTTTTAATGACATTCCGACCATCCAATCAGCTTTTACACAGGCACTAGAGGCAATTCCGCAAACTGAGCTAGAACATTTGAATCACTATTGAATCGCTGTAACAAGTGTATTGAAGCCAGAGGAGAATATTTTGAATAATAAAACCAAAAAATATGCATATTGTTGTTTCAATTATGATTTTCAGGCCCTGTCCGGGAACATATTTGTCGCACTGTGTATATTTAGATGCTACTTGCTGTAATCACAATTTTAACAAGCCAACTCGAACGGAGTTTCAAACAATAACTAGAGAAGCTTTGCGTTCTGCGAAACAACGTCATCGCACAAGTATTCACACACTACGTGATCGAGAGCGTCGGACCAGAGAAGCGGACCAGAAATTATTGGAATGAACAAAACGAGCAACATGAACAAACCGAGGAAATAGAAGACAACAAATAGAAGAACAAGGCCTACTATAAATTGATAATTTAACGGACAATTGATAATTTAACGGATTAATAATTTATGGATTTCCATTTAACGGATGGTATGCAACACATTTTTAATAAAATGTTAATAAATCAATGTTAATGAATGTTAACAAATGTTTATTTTTACTAAAATATTATAAATGCTTAAAAATAAATCAGAAATACTGCGCTATTTTTAGGCATTGAGCGATTATTTTAATCGTTCCTTATACTTTTAAACTAATTTATTCTATTCCTCATAAAAAAGATAGACCTTAAAATTTTCTGTATTATGAACTACTGTTTATTACACTATTATAATACATAAGGTTAGAAAATTTGAAGATCCTATCTTTTTTATGAAGAATAAAATATTAATTTAAAAATAGGAGCGATCATACTAATTGCTCAATGCCTCAAAAAGCGTTAATAAATAATAATATTAAATAGCGTGTTTATTCTGATTTATTCTTGCGCATTTATGTCATCGCGTCGTAACATTTGCAATGTCTCAAGAAGTAACATTACAATGTTGCTGCAAGCTTCTGTGTTGCATGGAAATTGTTCTATGTTCAAGAACATACCATGACTTATCATACATACGCACGCACGCACGCTNATATTAGTTGATAAACTTAATTTCCGTCGCTCACCTAGATAATAAAAAATTATTTTCCACCGCTCACATTAGATGACTGCAGTTACAAATTTAGTGTGGCTACGTTGTGGCCGTTATGCCCAATGTGGCGCCGAGCATGTCTGGGCGCCGACGATGACTAACTAACGGCGAAAGACAATTGGCGGAAAATTGTAAGGTTTGCAAATAAATGTTACTCATTGGTTCTGACTCATATGCCATAAGGCGGTTTAATACAAACTTAAATGATTGTTTAGAAAGTACAGATTACAAAAGTAGAGACGTGATTGCGTGTGTATGACAGCTCAGATATCGGTATCGCATTGCTAGGTTATTAGGTGTACAACTTTGCTTCCGCTGTTTTCCTATAGATGGCTTTAGCGGTAAGTGGTGGTCGAAATAAATAGATCATAGACGTCATACAATAAACTTGGGCATCTGTCAATATAACCCCATAGAAACATTAGTCGATTTGTGTCTGAATCATAAAGTTATTCTCGATTGAAAATGTCAGTTTACGAGCCCAATTCTCGTCATTTGTGGGAGGTTTGAATTTTCTGTTTTAATATGAAGAACTCTGCGGCTAAGGCTCATCGAATGCTCTCAAATACTTATGGTGAGGCCGCTATTAGTGAAAGTACGTGTCGTGAGTTTCAACGCTTCAAGAACGGTGATTTTGACGTCGAAGACCGGCATAGCGGTGGAAGAGAGAAGGTTTTCGAAGATGCAGAATTGGAGGCATTACTTGATCAAGACTCGTGTCAAAATCAAAAAGAATTGGCACGATCATTGGGAGTGACTCAACCAGCCATTTCAAAACGCCTCAAAGCCATGGGAATGATTCAGAAGCAAGGAAATTGGGTGCCGTACGAGTTGAAGCCGAGAGATGTTGAACGGCGTTGTTTGCTTGTGAACAGCTGCTTGAAAGACAAAGACGGAAGGGATTTCTGCATCGCATTGTGATTGGGGACGAAAAATGGGTTCATTACGATAATCCCAAGCGCAGAAAATCATGGGGAGTTTCCGGCTATGCTTCCACGTCGACGGCCAAACCGAATATTCACGGCTCGAAGGTCATGCTCTGTATTTGGTGGGACCAGCTCGGCGTAGTATATTATGAGCTGTTAAAACCGACTGAAACAATCACAGGCGATCGGTATCGAACGCAATTGATGCATTTGAGCTGAGCATTGAAAGACAAACGGCCGCAATACAACGAGAGACACGATAAAGTGATTTTGCAGCATGACAATGCTCGACCCCATGTTGCGAAAGTGGTCAAGACATACTTGGAAACGTTGAAATGGGAAGCTACCCCACCCGCCATATTCTCCAGACGTTGCTCCCTCTGACTATCACTTGTTTCGATCAATGGCACACGGCCTGGCTGACCAGCACTTCCGGTCTTATGAAGAAGTAAAAAATTGGATCGATTCGTGGATCGCCTCAAAAGATGACCAGTTTTTTCGACGCGGGATTCGTACGCTGCCCGAAAGATGGGAGAAAGTAGTGGCCAGCGATGGACAATACTTTGAATCATAAATGTATAACCAGTTTTTTACAGTAAAGCCTCGAATTTCGGGAAAAAAAACAGCGGAAGCAAAGTTGTACACTTAATAGAATACGAGGAACTAAGAAAATCTACAATATAAGCATTTATCTGACGACGCTAACAATTACTTAATGACATGAGCAGTATGTCGACCTCGCAGTGAACATAGGGTGATTATTAAAGTTGGGAGAAATTGAACATTTCTCGTACGCGACAAGCGAATGAGTCGAGCTGCGCATGGCTACACAAAAAGCAGAATTAATTGAAAAATGTGATCTTGGTATTAATCATGAAACTTGATCTTTAGAATGGAAAGTGAAAAGTGAAAAATTTCTTCATTAATTTCAATGGTAAAAATTTTCACTTTTTATTCTAGATAAAATTTTATGATTGATACCTTTATATACTATAACTTTCATATATGTAACAAAACATCTTACAACCTCTACTGTACTACGCTTATCGGGTTTAATAACATCCGTAGTTATGAAATTGGCCAATCATAGCTGTTCCTCGGAAAAATGTAACGACTGTGATTGGCCAGTTTCATAACTACAGATGTCATAAACCCGATTAAGTGTGCCGTGTAGCAGAGGTCACAGGAAGCAACTTTTTTTCGATGGATTTCGGAACTCAGCCTTGCTCGTAGAGCAATTGAACGTAAATGGTTAGATCCATGATGGGTGCTTTCCATTTGATGACACAAATTGACACAAGCGTCGTTCTATCTTTTTTTACATTCAGAGAGTGACAAAGATAGAACGACACTTGTGTCGACTTGTCGGTCTACACTCGCGAACAGAAATGCCTTTACATATTTAACATGAATACATTTTGAAACACAGTCGAAACCTTGCATTCGTTTGTGCAGCGATTAGCGTAGAAATACAATATTATTTTATCCTTGTTGTTCACCGAGTGTTAAATAAGGATTAAATGATACTCTCTGCTGCGTAAACGATGCACTCTTCGTATGCGTTTCGATTGTGTTTCGAAATGCACGAGTGTATATACATAAAATCAGCAACTAAAAGATTGCAACACATTTTTTTCAATAAGTTTTGGAATGCAGCCTGTTCATCGAGCGATGAGTGCTTTCCATTTGATGACACAAGTCGACACAAGCGTTCTATCTTTCTTAACATTCAGAGAGTGACAAAGATAGAACAACACTTGTATTGACTTGTGTCGATTTGTATCATCAAATGGAAAGCACCCAATGTAAGAATATAAGATGTATCATTGCGTATAATGGCAATAGCAATATTGGAAACAATCAAATTTTAATCTCAATGCATTTTCCTGCGAATAATAGCGCTGGCATATTGGAATAGCCAATTAAATTTGGACCACAAATCATTCTTTTACTGCGCATCCTCGGGAACCTCTTCTTACATCATGGTTAGATCCATAGTAAGTAAAGGCTTAAATACAATAGGCACAGGCAATAGGCAACAGGGAATAACAAACAGAGGTCTGGGATATAATATCAAATTACCAGAGCTTATAACTTACACACCAGAGCTCTGATTGGACGGCTCTTTATATCCCGTGTTGCCTGTGCTAGAGTCCTAGATATAACAGAGAAGCGTCACCGAGCATATTTACAGATTATAATTAATAATAATAATTTCAAAGAAAAAATGGCGACCTGTTTACATCTGTCATTCCGCAAACGGAGTGCGATTCTTATAACAGTAGTATTTCTATTGACTACAAAAAAATACTGATTTTCTTTGGAGACTACAATATACATATCAAGATTTAACAATAATGATGTTTACCGAAATTAGAAGATTCACGTAACTATTCGTAGAAAAAATGGCGGAATCAATTAGAAATCGGTACAGCAGGACATCGGGTGGTGCTTCTCTGTTATATGTAGGACTCTGTGCCCATTGCGTTTAAGTTTTAAAGGTATATGTGTAAAAAATAAGCGATAACACGAGAAAAAGATTAGAACACTCTGAGATTCGAACCAAAGCGCGAGGCCTGGGCTTCTATTATATGAAAAATGAGAGAAATACTATACTGTAGTATGCGTCACATATACTATAGCATTTTCCTAGTTTTTTGTATGCAATACTTTTCGAGAATAAAGGCCTTGGGCACAATATAATCATACTCAGTAGCGACACTGAACATCGGCACCTTTGATATAAGTGTTCTTAGCCCGGCTCTTCATACGAGCAACATCGCTTTGACACAGAGTGCTGATTGATGAAAAACCAGTTGTGGGGGTAAAATTTACCTCCATCACCCGTTTTTATTTCCATCAACCAATCAGCGTTCTGTGTCAAAGCGCTGTTGCCCGTATGAGGATCCAGGCTTAGGTCACATGCTTCACCATCATGTTGTGAAGTGTACACAGTAGTTATAATAGGACAGGCTCTTAAATTTGAATTTCTATTAAGCTTCTAATACATCCGCCATATTCCTAAGTGTACAAACCGATACATGCGTACTAAAAATTGCAAATCACAAAAAAGTTTACTGTCGCTACTGGGTGATTATACTATGCCCTGGATTCCTTTTGAAAAGTATCGCATACGAAAAACTAGGGAAATACTAGTATGCGTTACATATACTATAGCATATTCTCGATTCTGTATCTTCAAACAAGGTGAAAATTATAAAAATGAGTAAATTTATTAGATGTTGACCAATGAAATTGTCAGTATTCTAATAAATTCGCTCACTTTTGTAATTTTCATCTCGTTTCAAGATACAGAATCGATCCTCAGGGGTCGATTGTGGATTTTGAAAGGAGGTGAAAATTACAAAAGTGAGCAAAGTATACTAAGTATTGATCAATTAAATTATGAATAGTGAATTTGCTCACTTTTCTAATTTTCATCTCATTTGAAGATATACAATCGACCCCCTGGAGGCTTATTACGGTTCTTTAGATGAAGTAAAAATTACAAAAATAAGCAAACTCACTAGGTGTTAACCAATGAAGTTACAAATATTCTAGTAAATTCGATCATTTTTGTAATTTTCATCTCGTTTCAAGAATCATAATTAGAGTCTCTAGAATAGTCTGGCCATGCTCTCAAAATGTCGGATGAAAGTGATGGGGATATCTTAGTGCTTACACTTTACACTTTCGTACATAAGTTGAATGAGACATGAATGACGACGTTATTATAAGAAAGTAAGTAAATAAATTGAAATATATGTGTATAATAATAATAAATTTTAAAATTATAAAACTGCTCATTATTACATATTTTAAGAGAATAAAGTACATGAAGTTATTATTTACTCTCTAACCTCAAAATAATGTTTGCGACAGTTTATTAATTATTACATATAAAAGTACTATAGAAATGCAATTTATTTACATCGTACAAGATGACTTATTGTTGCACCAATTCATCCAAAAAGAAATATTTAATGCATCTCTTGCCAAAAGATATAGAGAGAAGAAGGCATGGATAAAGAACATCAATAGACTTGATATATATTCTTCAAAGGTCTAAGATGTATGCGAGATAAGCTTTATTTGTTGTCATTTGCAGCATTTGCAATTTTTGTTAATATTGATTTTAAATATATTCATTTAAATATATGTATTTTTATGTAGTTTAATCTTTTAGAACATTATGTGATTTTTGTAATAGAAGATTATTTATGTCAAGATTTTAATTTCATCTTTGTTATAAATTGAAGGCCAAATAGGTCAAAAACATTTTTCAAATTGTCAGTTAGATACAATATTATTGAAATTATTATTTATACTCGTATTACATCTATTATTCTTTTTCAACTGTTTCTTATCTTTTAATTTTACTTTTGCAAAGGAAGCCAATTTTTATACTAATTTAGTAATATTATTAGGTGTACAAATAAGTTTCCGTTGTTTGACAAAAGACGGTGCCACTAGCAAGCTATGGTTAAAATTGTCTGATGTAAAACATTATATCGTAAGGTTGGACATCTGTCAACAACATAACATTGAAATACTAGCGATTTTGTATTAGCATCATATATTTTTTTTGTGCGAAAATGCCGAGTTTTGAGCCGAATAAGCGTCATTTGCGGGAACTTTTGATTTACTTCTTTAATTTGAAGAAATCTGCAGCTGAGGCTCATCGATTGCTTGTAGAAGTATGGTGAGGCTGCCTTAAGTGAGAGAAGTTGTCGTGAATGGTTTCAAAAATTTAAGAACGGCGAATTTGACGTCGAAGACAAAGTAGCGGAAGGCCGAAAGTGTACGAAGACGCGGAATTGGAAGCATTATTGAATGAAGATTCGTGCCAAACGCAAAAAGAACTTGCACTTACATTAGGAGTGACTCAACAAACAATTTCACATTGTTTGAAATCAATTAATTAATTAATTTTTGATAAAAAACAACGGAAACTTATTTGTACACCCAATAATTTATTACTAATTTAATTATTATAATAGTACAAAAGAAGGGCAAAGAGTCAATAATATATAAAAGAATGTATAATTTAAATTACTATTAAAAATTCATATAAACAATTACAATTAACAACAAACGTTTTGACTCCAATCGAGTCATTTTCAATGTAGTCTTAATACGCAGTGCGACAAATATGTTCCCGGACACGAACCACATTTCAGTAACCAGTGGCAGTAACATCTGTGCGTTTAAACATGCATTTTAAAGGTTGAACATTTTGCTATCATCTGTCAAAGTTTCATTCATTTTGGTTGACATATAACTAAGATATGACAGTTCATATTAAACAAGATTTTGGTCGAAGTAGAAATTTTAATATGGAACAAAGAGCAGTGATTAAATTTAACGCAAAACTTGGTAAAAGTGCATCAGAAACATTCCGATCGATGCAACAAGTTTACGGCAGTCAATGTCTAGGTCGTACAATTGTTTTTGAGTGGCATAAGCGTTTTTTGGAAGGCAGAGAGACCCTTGAAGATGATAAAAAATCAGGACGGCCAATTTTGGTTCGAACACCCGAAATGATCGAAAAAGTACGTGATTTTGTTGCAAACGATCGCAATGCATCACTAAAAATGATGGAGGAGGCTTTAAATATCAGTAGAGAAACGATTCGAACCATATTACATGAAGATTTGGATAAAACGAAGGTTTGTGCGAAGTTTGTTCCACACACATTAAGAAGCGATCAAAAATCAGCGAGAATCAATTATTCCAGAGACATCGTTGCAGCCGCAGAAAATAATCCAAACTTCCTAAAATCAATTGTTATGGGTGATGAAACATGATGCTTTCAATATGATCCAGAAACTAAGCAAATCACTTTGACACTTAGTTTCTGGATCATATTGAAAGCACCATGTGCTTGAGACATTTGAATCACTGCTCTTGTTCCATATTAAAATTTCTACCTCGATCAAAATCTTGTTTAACATGAACTGTCATATCTTCGTTATATGTCAACCAAAATGAATGAAACTTTGACAGATGATAATAAAATGTTCAACCTTTAAAATGCATGTTTGAACGCACAGATGTCGCCACTGGTTGCTGAGATGTGGTTCGTGTCTGGGAACATATTTGTCGCACTGTGTATATCAACATCGTTCTAAACCAAAAATATGATAATATAATACTATTATAATTTTTAATATCGTATTTTTCATTCCGTGTAGTACGCTGCGAGTCATTTTTATCAAAAATCAAACTAGTCATAAGAAATTTCTATAAAAGTAACCGTGAACAAAAAGAATTAATATTAACTATTGTGCATACATACAAATTAATAATAATGTACCTTGTCAGTGATCAGTAAATGTGTTAAGCGTCCATTAATAAAAAGAGAGAAAAAAACGCAGGTAGATGGGAGTCCATATCGTGGCATGATATATTAGTTTTTTTAAATTATTTAACATTATATAAATATTTAATATATAAATTATTATTTTAAGCAAATTTGCAAAAATAACAAACATCTAATTTTCACGATGTCAGATAACGAAATGTCAAGAAGAAAAACATTTATCGAGAATGGAAAACGGCAAAACAGGGGGGAAAAAGGAAAAAAGATATTAGGAAGGAGAAAGAGAATGTATAATGTTAAAATACAATTCAGGTAAAGACTGTCATTTTATCTATTTATTCTATGTTTCTATTTTTATTATGGACCATTTCAGATATCAACTTTTTATTGTATGATTTTACTCTACATCTAATATGTCCACTTTATCCCATTTAAAGTTGTGATTCTCCTCAATACGGTACTATACACTAATACTAGTAATTTAGCATTGTACAATAGTCATTCTTATAAAAAACTTGAGAGAATACAATTAAATAATGTGAAAGCAAATTTTGCAATTGGAATTGGACTCATATCATCACTTACATCGTATTAGAACGAACATCTTTAATTTCTTCTTTAAAATTCATAATGTTTTGCCAGCCTCCATGGTTTGTGAATTTTTTTAATATTTAGACAATATCAACAGTTTTAATTTTTTTCAACATACAAGGAGAATAGATAGGAAGATTCTATGGTTGAAGAAAAAAGACTTGAAAAATAAAAAATTAAATATTAAGCCAATTTCTTATGTTTGTGCTTCGAATAAGGATTTACAAAATAAAATTATTATATATCTAATGATGCTCTTAATGACAAGTCTTTACAGGTTATGGAAAAAATACATATTTCTACAGTTTGGGGCAAACTGTTTGGGGAAGCGGCTCCTCTAGATTCTTTAAATAAAAAATGATTCCTTAATTTGAGCAATGTTGACATACCTATGGAAGTCCAGTAGGGGGAATCCTGTAGGTCTGCTACAGTTGGGGGAAGGCTTTGGCCTTTTATAATAAACACAATATTGATAGGACATTAATTGATTATTCATTAAAAATATTGAAAACAATATTATTGGTCGTTCGAACAATAATAAACTTTGTTAGAAATAACTGTTTCAATTCTTGAGAGGTTTCAGAATGATTTTCCTAGGACTGGTTCTAATGATAAATTATTTGATTGGATTAAGATAACAAAAAAATTTGTTAAAAATCATCCTGAAATATTAATTTCTAAAGCAAATAAAGGAAATGTTACTATTGCTCAAAATAAACTAGATTACATATTCAAGATGGAATTGATACTTTTACAATAATACATATGAGATGATAACTAAAGATCCTACAAAAAAACTTATGAGCGATGCGTAACATGCTTAGTAGGTGGAAAGGAAAAGGGTTAATAGATGACTTGACGTATCGGAGGTTGCGTACGATTGACGGGAGCATACAAAATTTAACGAAGATTCATAAATAAAACTATCCTCTTAGAATTATTGTTTCTTCTATAAATAGCGCACTATAATCTATCATTTATCATTTCTGCATAACATCATTAAAGATTCTATACCAGAAACTCCTAGTTTTATAAAAAATATTAGGTGTACGAGTATAACTTTGCTTCCGTCGTTTTTTTTTCGAAATTCGAGACTTTATTGTAAAAAACTGGTTATACATTTATGATTCAAAGTATTGTCCATCGCTGGCCACTACTTTCTCCCATCTTTCGGGCAGCGTACGAATCCCGCGTCGAAAAAACTGGTCATCTTTTGAGGCGATCCACGAATCGATCCAATTTTTTACTTCTTCATAAGACCGGANATGGGATATAAAAGCTGCAATAAAATTTTTACTACAGAACAGGAAAAGATCATGGTAAATTATATTGTAAGAGCTGCCGAAATATGCTACGGTTTTTCGCCTAAAGAAATTCGGCGATTGGCTTATAAGTTAATCAAAAAATATAATTTGAAGAGACCCCCTCAATGGGACGAAAACTGTCTAGCCGGTCAAGATTGGTTTTCTTCTTTCATGAAAAGAAATTCTGAATTATCAATAAGATGTCCACAATCTATTAGTCTTTCTAGAGCTTTAATTCTACAATTATAATTTAGTTCCTCCACATCTAAAAAAATACACGAATATTAGAAGTTTAGCTTTGTATAATAGTCATTCTTACAGAAGACTTCAGAGAATACAGATTAATAATGTGAAAGCAATTTTGTAATTGGAATTGAAAGACTCTTACAGTCACTTACATTGTATCAGAATGAGCATCTTTGATTATTTCTTAAAAATCCATAATGTTTTGCCAGTCTCCATGGTTTGCGAATTTTTTAAATATTTAGACAATATTAACGGTTTTAACTTTTGTCAACATACAAGGAAAATAGATAAGAAAATTCTATGGTTAAAGGAAAAAGATTTGAAAAATAAAAGAGCAAATATTAAGCCAATTTCTTATGTTTGTGCTTCTAATAATGAATTGCTAAATTATAAAAATTATATCTAATAATGTCAGTAATGACAATTCTTTACAGGTTATGGAAAAAATATATATTTCGACTGAATTGTTTGAAGAGGCGGCTCCTCTAGATTTTTTAAATAACAAATGGTTCCTTAATTTGAGCAATATTGACATTTCTATAGAAGTCCAGTATCTGCTTCAGTTGGAGGAAGGCTTTGGCCTTTCGNCACAAGCAAACAACGCCGTTCAACATCTCTCGGCTTCAACTCGTACGGCACCCAATTTCCTTGCTTCTGAATCATTCCCATGGCTTTGAGGCGTTTTGAAATGGCTGGTTGAGTCACTCTCAATGATCGTGCCAATTCTTTTTGATTTTGACACGAGTCTTGATCAAGTAATGCCTCCAATTCTGCATCTTCGAAAACCTTCTCTCTTCCACCGCTATGCCGGTCTTCGACGTCAAAATCACCGTTCTTGAAGCGTTGAAACTCACGACACGTACTTTCACTAATAGCGGCCTCACCATAAGTATTTGAGAGCATTCGATGAGCCTTAGCCGCAGAGTTCTTCATATTAAAACAGAAAATTCAAACCTCCCGCAAATGACGAGAATTGGGCTCGTAAACTGACATTTTCAATCGAGAATAACTTTATGATTCAGACACAAATCGACTAATGTTTCTATGGGGTTATATTGACAGATGCCCAAGTTTATTGTATGACGTCTATGATCTATTTATTTCGACCACCACTTACCGCTAAAGCCATCTATAGGAAAACAGCGGAAGCAAAGTTATACATACACACACTAATAGTTTTGACCTAATTAATAAACTTAAAGATGTTAAACTGGAACCAGATTCTATGTTGGTTTCCTTGGATATGATATCCCTATTTACTAATATACCTATAGATTTGGCATTTGATAGTGTTGTTGGAAAGTGGGATTCCATATCCAAGAAAACTAAAATTCCTTTAGAATTTTGATTGCCTTTCGGATGGTTTTGAATTCTTCAGATGGTTTTTATCTTTAATAAAAAAATATACAAACATTTGGAACTCCTATGGAGTCACTCTTGTCACCTGTCGTTGCAAATATGATTATGCAAGACTTTGAAGAAATGGCTATCGGAATGCTGCCCGTTTGGTTGTTATTTTATTATCGATACGTTGACGATATTATTTTGGCTGCTCCATCTGAGAGTATTGGTGATATTTTGGATATTTTTAATTCAATGCAGTTTGCACACTAAACTGCAGTTTACTATGGAGGTTGGCTTCGATGGAAAAATAAGTTTTTTGGATACCAGGTTGATTATTGAAGAACGGAGTCTTATTTTCGATGTATACCGTAAAGCAACTTTTTCCGGTAGATTGCTTAATTTTTATTCACACCATCCACTTTATCATAAAAGAGGTGTAATTTATGGAGTTGTGGATAAGATTTTTTGCTTGTGTCATCCGAAGTTCTAACAAAATAATTTGATTGACGCCATTAATATTTTTTTGCAGAATGGATATCCTTTACGTTTTATTTTCTCGATTATTCATAATAAAATTAAATATCATATTAACAATATTAATAGTTTAAATAACAATAAGGATGACACAGAAAGATTTTTTACTATTCCATGTCAATACAATAGCTGAAAGATTTACACCTATAATTAATAGATGTAATTGTAAATTGGCTTTTACCATTCCTAACACATTAAAAAATTTCATAAAGAGAGGAAAGGAGTTGGAACACTTTCATAATCAAAATGTAGTTTACAGAATATCTTGTAAGAATTGTGATATTAGTTACATTGGCCAGACAAAAAGACAATTAAAGATCAGATTGCATGAACATGTTTCAGATATTAATATAAGTTCAAAATCTCCATCAGTGATTTCTAATCATCGTATTGAGGAGAATCACAACTTTTAATGGGATAAAGTGGACATATTAGATATAGAGCCTTCATGCAAAAGATATTGATAATTTGATATCTGAAATGATCCATATTAAAAAACAGAAACATAGAATAAATAGATAAAATGACAGAGTCTTTGCCTGAATTGTATTTTAACATTATACATTCTCTTTCTCCTTCCTAATATCTTTTTTCCTTTTTCCCCCCTGTTTTGCCGTTTTCCATTCTCGATAAATGTTTTTCTTCTTGACATTTCGTTATCTGACATCGTGAAAGTTAGATGTTCGTTATTTTTGCAAATTTGCTTAAAATAATAATTTATATAATAAAAAAATATATTGTGCCACGATATAGACTACCATCTACCTATCGTTTTTTCCTCTCTTTTTTATTAATGAACTCTTAACACATTTATTGATATCACTGACGAGATACATTATTATATTACTAATTTGTATGTAGTTAATATTAATTCTTTTTGTTCACGGTTATTTTTTAGAAAATTTTTATGACTACTTTGATTTTTGATAAAAATGACTTGCAGCGTACTACACGGAATGAAAAGTACGATATTAAAAATTATAATAGTATTGTATTACCATATTTTTGGTTTAGAACGATGTTGATATATTAAGACTACATTGAAAATGACTCGATTGGAATCGAAATGTTTATTGTTAATTGTAATTGTTTATATGAATTTTTAATGCTAATTTAAATTAAAATTCTTTTATACATTACTGGCTCTTTGCCTTTCTTTTGTACTACATTGTTTTATATGTACAGAGCTTTATTACTATTTAATTTTAGTTATTATATTTGTATGTGCTATTAACTACAGTCTTGTTCTCAATTACATTTCTTCATTAACATTAATTTAATATTAATTTTAATCAATAAAATTGGAAACAAGACCGTTTATATTAAATACATTACTTCAAATACGAAATGCCACTACGGTCTGAATATTAAGGTGTTAAACTATTATACAGAGTATTCCCAAAAGGTGGTACCAAATTTTAAGGATATGTAGTACTCGTTAAAACAAACCAAAAAATCTTAATAAACAGTACTCCGAAAACTTTTTATTTCTGAATTATGAAGCATTTTCTTTTGAAAAATAAAAAATAACTTAAATTTACAATAAATGTTCAATGTGCCCTCCGTCCATTTCAATACACAATTTGATATGTATGTGTTATCCCATTTGCTCCTCATTGAAAATCGAACACGTTCAAAAATTCCGGGTTTATTCCGTATTTGTTAACAGTTTTCAATTCTCTGAGTCAATTCATCTATTGCATCAACTGATATGACATATACCATGCTCTTCAAGTGTCCCCATAGATAATAATCCAACGGAAATCCGGTGAGCGAGGTGGCCATACAACTGGACCGCCACGTCCTATCCACCTTTCTTGAAAACGATTGGTCAAATGGCGTCTGGCATTAATGAGGAAATGGGCAGGGGCACCAACCACCATGCATGAACCACATTCGTTGTATATGCTGTAAAAGAATATCTCCCAAAAGTTCGAATAAATTATTTTCGAGAAAATTAAGATACACTTGTCCTGTTAGGCAAAATGTAAGGTCTGATTAGATGGTCTCCAAAAATACCTGCCTAAATAAAAAAACGATGCTGATGTCGTGATGCTATGATAGCATGAGGATTTCTCCCCAAACATGTATGTTATGAACGTTATTGATCCTATCCCTGGTGAAGGATGCCTCATCAATAAACAAAATATTGCATAAAAATTGTGGATCTTGATTGCATCGATGAAGAAGCTATTGACAAAAAATGATCCGTTGTTGCAAATCAACTGGTAGAAGAGCCTGAACGTACTGGACATGATAGGAATGCAAAAGTTGATCATGCAAAATATTCCACACAATGTGATGGCTTGATTTTTCTTGCAGAGCGATTCTTCGACAAGATGTTCCAGAATTTTCTTCAATTGTGCGTAAAATATTTTCCTCGAATGCAGGACTTCTAACAAGTCGCGGTAAACTTGGTTTGAACTGTCTGGTCTCATGTAAGTGTTGATGAATTTTGCTAAACATTCTTTTACTTGGCTGTCAGCGATTCGGATAAGCTGCATGATATAAGCTACATGATAATGCTTTTGAAGCATTGCCCTTTGCTCTACCATACATAAAATAAATATCCGCCATTTCAGAATTTGTGTAAAAATTAGCCATTTTTTAGATAACACGAAACTAAACACGGTCCACAATCCAAAGTTGAATCCCTGCAACAATCCCTGCGTAATTAGGTGGTCACATATGGGCGTCCGTGAATGAAATGATTGAGAGACTTGGAAATTGTTGTAAACAAATACGAAATAAACCTGGAATCTTTGACCTTTAATGACGAAACTTGCCGAATCATGTATTGACATGAACCGAAGGCACATTGAACATTTATTGTAGATTTAATTTTCTATTTTTCACAGAAGAAAATGCTTCATAACAGAAATAAAAGGTTTTCAGAGTACTGTTCATTAAGACTTTTTGGTTAGTTTTAACGAATACTATATACTCCTAAAATTTGGTTTTCACCTTTTGGGAACACCTTATATATATTCATATAAATGAATTAATTTCAGAAATGATAATTGCGTGTCAATATGGTTGTCGGACTTTCAACGCAATCAATCTGAAATATTAATAATCTCTCCAAATTTCCTAAATTTAAAAAACTGTAATAAACTTATTGTGAAAAATATTGCCTTGCAATTACCATTTTTGAAATTAATTCATTTATATGAATATATATAGGTTAACATCTTAACATTCAGATCGTAGTGGCGCTTCATATTTAAAATAATTAATTTTAATATTAATATAAATTTTAAATATTGAGAACTTATAATTGCTATTTATTTTTTAATTTTGTATTAATATTATTTATATTCAACAGATACATTTTGCACGAGAAATGTGGGAACGACCAAGAGTTGACGGCAAAAAAAAAATTGAAAAGTTGTGCAATTCCAACGATTTTTCCGTGGAAAATAAATAAATATATATTCTTCAAATAGATTCAACTGTAGAATGTAGAATAGAGAATGTAAATTTTTATCATAGTTCACAATAATACTTGTATTTATTGCTCATTTCTACTTATGTAGATTAATTTTAATCTTGGTGCAATTTACTCTTCATCTTTTTCTAATTCTAAAGATTGGAAAAAGACGAAGAGTAATGTGAATTGAGATTAAAGTTAATCTACATTGATGGAAATGAACATATTTTTTACAGCTTATATGTCACTAATGTATGTATAATTTGTAGTTAATAATAGTATTAGGCTGCGTTCGGAAACATCACTCGGTGTGGTTCGGTGACTTCAGTGAAGAAGTAGTGGGGGTATCGTGTGCCTTTGGGTGGTGAGTGTTCCTGAATGGTTTCCGTGTGGCGTGTGTGGCGTATCATCTCAATTCCATCTCACCGCTCACGTTTAACTCTAACATCGAGCTAAACAATTTACCGGTGAAGAAAGGCGGTAAAATGATTGTAAAAAGAAACGACGGCGGTACATGATTGTAAAAAAAAAATATATAAGTCATTCCTTCCAAATTTCGAATTGGTCGATACCCTTATGCACTATGCATTATGCGTTATGCAAGTCAGTGCTGCGGTCATAACACATCGGCTCACACCGACTCTCCTATTCGTATGTACGTGACTGGACAAAACCTCCGGTTGTAAAAATTATTATTTTAAATCGTTTGTATTTCGTATAAAGAGTTTGTATTTCATATAAAGAGTTTTGAAGTGCAAATAAAAAGGTTTGTGAGTCATTCTATTAATTACAATTAATCATTCTTTTTTGGACCATGTACTTGACTGAAATAATTAACCGGATCTAAATTCAACAAAGTTTATATATAAAATCGTTTGTATTTCGTATGAAGAGTTATGAAGTACCATTAAAAACATTTGTGAATCATCCAGATATTTTTAATTAAATATTAATTATTTTAATTAAATATTAAATATCATGTATTTGACCGAAATATAGATATAGGCGCTACGGTCACGGAAATTCCATTAGACACGACAGGTAATCTCTCTAGTATTTTGATATTCCAGGACATATTATAGAATTGCTTGGAATGAGTTCCGAGCGGAATTATTTAATTTTCCTACAGTTTCTTTAAAAAACACAATAGAAATGTAGGAAATAATTTAATTATTTTGATCGGAATCCATCCGAATAATTCCATTATACATTTTCTGGTTGTTATTCGATCAACAAAATGGATGAGTAATTAACACTGTAAGACAAAATTCTTTTTATTTTACTTCAAAACTCTTCATACGAAATACAAACTCTTCATACGAAATACAAACGATTTAAAATGATAATTGTCCAGTCACATACATACGAATGACTCCCCTTGCTTTTCGCACGGGTGGTTTAGTGGCACTCGGTGTGACTCTCTCGATGTTTCTGAACGATCTCATACTAGTACACACGAGTACACACGAGTATTTCCGAACGGCTGGTGTGTATTAGTGGCACACCAGTGAATGATTCTGAAAACACGCAGCCTTGCTTATCCATTTTAGGTTGATGTTAATACTACATTAAATAGAGTAAATGAAGAGTAAATGTTGGTTAATTTGGTGGAACAGAATATAGAAGAAATAAACCTCAACAAGTAGTAATATTATGGAATTGATAACAAACAATCTAAATGAAGAACAAGAAATTGCAAATCCAGTAATACCTACATCCAATGCTAAGGAAACTATACCTGCATCATTAAATACAGTAGACATGAAGAAAATGTTGAAAGAGGCAGAGAAAAGAACTCGAAAAGCTTTATTAGAAGCTAGAGAAGCAAAATCAAAAGAAAGACACAAAATTGAAGACGAACAAGATAATTGCAAAATTAGATAAGTCAAACAGGATGTTGAAACATCTGCGTAGAAAAATAAAATCAAGAGAACAAATGAATCTTCTCAACAGTATTAAAAAAATACTAAATGACGATCAAATCGATATTCTGTGTTGGCCATCTAAATGATGTGAAACAGATGATGTAGTGATACTTTGAAAAAAGCTGTTAGATTGAAATTATCTTACGGCAGTAAGATTGAAATTATCTTACGGTTACAAAGAAATATTACGACAGGGATTTCCTTTACCCTCTGAATGTACACTTAGAAGAAGACTAGAAGAAATGGACTTTCAACATTTTGAAAGTCCATTCCTTCTAGTCTTCTTCTTAAGCATTTCTGAAATGTTTGACTTAGAATGAAGAGTGAAGAAGTATCACTTTTTACTAATGATCAAGAAAAGATCGACTGTAATGATCGACTGTATGTTAACTCTTGATGAAATGAGTATTATCGAAGGAAAACAGGTCGATCAAAGTACAATGTCACAAATTGGTCTCTCGACTCTCCCTGATAAATTATAATTTAAAATCATCAAACTGTACATACAAGTATCCCTCTACTTACAATGGAGATTCGAGACTTCGATCATAAATCGAAAGTTGAATAGCATTTATGTTTCATGTCAATGAAATTTTATTAATGTAAATAATTATTTTATTATTGAAAACGATTATAGACTATTGTTTGAGATCGTTAATTCGTAAAAAGGTAATAATTCTTTCGTTCGATTAACAGTAATTGTTGTTAGACGCATGCATGAAATGAGTTTATAAATTCATTTCTAACATGATCTTAATTCTCGCTAAAGTTATCAATTTGTCGTTTTTTTTCATTTCAAATTAATTTGTTACACACACACAAACAACGTCAACGGACCATCGAAGGTTCGAGAACAATTCAATTCACGCACGCGAGCGCAGCGCTCCGACGAACACGTCACGCGCAGCCACCAATCCCACGCGCGGATTTTCTGTTGCGCATGACTGTTACGTCGAACGTCGTTAGAAAAGAATCCAAGGCGCCAATCAATTTTATACAACAAATGCCACGTAAAAATTACAATTGTGAAAAAATTACAAATTACAAAATTCTATTGGATTTTATCAAGAAGAGAGCCCAGGCTACGAAAGCAATATATGCACCGATCGTCGCCGATCTCGCTCTCTTAGTGTTCAGAATCTCGTTGTTATATCGTGTTGAAAACCGCCGTGGAAAACCGCCTAGTAAAATCGCTGTAAGAAAGATTCCTTCGAGAACCGCCGAGAAAATCGCTGCGATTTTCTATTACTTCTATTACTATTATAATTCGGAAAAGGTGATTGTATCGAATATTCTGCGATAATTATTTATGTATACTGAATTTGTAAAATTTGAAGTAAAATCTTTAGTCAAACTACAAAGAAACGGAGTTCTCTTCACTGTCGTGCGTTATATCAGCCGTGTGCCATCCTCTCACTTTAATCTTTACGCGCGGTGCACTCCCGCACATTTCTGATCCTTCGAGCCGGATTCTCGCCGGCAACCGCAGTGTCGGGTGCGTCGCGTTCAGTTTGCTAGTGCTGAAAAGGAAGAGTGAGTGATGAGTGAGGATCTGCAAACTTTGCTGATGGCTCAGAGCGACATTCACGGTCGTATGGCTCGGTCAGTATCGAATCTGAAAAAACTCGGCGCAGCGAGCATTACGCTGCACCCTGCTGAAACTCGCATCGTTCTTCTAGATCGATTGTGGGCGAAATTTGAGGCTCAGCATGAGGTCATCCGAGCTCACCTCAAAGAGGCATTCGACGAGAGCGAGTACAGCTCGACCGGATTTGCTGACTTAGCCGAGATAACATACGTCGAACAACGAAGCCTCCTCAACGACTATGTTCAGAAATTCAAGGCGAAGGAACCGAGGTCAGTCTCCAAATCAGAAGGTGGTAATGAGCCTTCCGGAAGAACGTCTCTGCCTCGCCTCAAGATTCGTTCCTTCTCTGGCACATTCGAAGACTGGCCTACATTCCGAGACATCTTTCAATCTATTGTCGGAGACAATTCATTAATCTCAGCAGTCGAGAAATTTCATTACTCGAAGTCTTGTCTGGAGGGTCCTGCTGAGAAACTGATTCGACCTTTAGCAGTGACCGGAGACAACTATCCACGCGCAAGGACTCTGCTGAGCAAGCATTATGAAAATAAGAGAGAGCTATCGCGCTCCAATTTCTCCGTTTACCGCCGTGGCTAAGATGAAGAGCGACACCGCGGAGGAGCTCAACCGCATCTACCACGCCGTGACCAGTGTAGTCAACGGCCAGGAGAGCATCGACAGGCCTATCGGCTCGCATGGCTTCGATCTGCTCAACCACCTTGTCATCGAGCTCTTCGACTCAAAAATTCGCCTGGAATGCGAGTCACTCTCAAGCGCCTCGAATGACGTACCAACTCATGAGGAGCTAGTGGACTTCATAACCAAAAGGACACTTACACTCAACGCCGCCAAACCAAAATCTCTCAAGGTCTCCGAGGACCCGCCGCGATTTGCAAAGTCGCATCACATCAAGAGACACACCGAATCTCCTCAGTGCGTCCTGTGTAAAGGCAAGCACCACGTGATGGTGTGCGAAGGCTTCAAGAAAAAATCCGTTGTTGACCGCAAGGCCGTCGCCGAAACTCATAGACTGTGCTTTAACTGCTCGGCTCTCATATACTCGCGAAGTGCCAGTCTACGAGGACGTGTACAACGTGCAAGTCTCGCCACCACTCAATGTTGCACGACGCGTACATTTCACCAAAACCCCAAGAGGTCAGCTCACTGTCGGCGGTGCGCTGCGACAACGATCACAAGGCGATTTTGCTCGCAACTGCGCGAGTTTCCATCGCTGATCGTCACGGCAACCGGCACATCACGCGCGTGCTCATCGACCAAGGTTCGGAAATCTCCTTGATTTCGGAGGCACTGGTCCAGCGCCTGCGTCTGCCACGCTCTCGATCCGCAGTCGAAATCCTCGGCATCAGCGGTAAAAGTTCCGGGCCTAGCAGAGGAAAGGTGACACTCAACGTAGCCTCGTTAACCACGGAGACCAACTTCACCGCCAGAGCCTTCATTCTGCCACGTCTGCCGCTTTACGTCTGTGCGCCAACGCAAAGATCAACACGGAGTGGCCACACTTGAAGGGGCTCCAACTAGCTGATCCAGGCTACTCAGCAAACGATTCCATTGAGCTACTGTTTGGAGCGGAAGTATGCTCAATCATCCTCCAAAATGGTCTTCGCAAAGGAGGCCTCCAAGCGCCTATCGCTCAGAAAACTTTGCTCGGCTGGATCTTGTTAGGAGGCTGCGACCAGGCAACCAACTCGACGGAGCACCACTCGCTTCAGTGCACCGCAGATCATGAGATAGCCGAGCTCGTGCACCGCTTTTGGGAGCAGGAGAGAGAGATGCTCCTGCCGCGCTCACGTCAAAGGAACAGCAATGCGAAGATATTTTTGCACTGCAGCATCAACGTACTGTCGAAGGACGATACGTGGTACGACTACCTTTCGCATCTCCGCCTACGACGCTAGTTGAAACTCGAAAACCTGCAGAACGACTCTTGACCGCCATGGAGCGACGCTGTGAGCGAGACTCACGATTCGGAGATCTCTACCGCGCTTTCCTAAAGGAATATGAGAACTTAGATCACATGAAATTGACACGAGAACCTTCGAATTTCAGTGAGAATCGATGCTACCTTCCTCATCACGGCGTGCTCCGAGAATCCAGCACCACTACCAAGCTCAGGGTCGTCTTCAACGGATCGCAGCGTACAAGGTCCGGTGAGTCACTAAATACTCATCTTCTGGTCGGTGCTAACCTGCTGCCAACCCTCGCGAACGTACTTCTGCGGTGGCGGTGGCATCGTTACGCGCTAGTAACTGACATCGAGAAGATGTATTTCCAAATTCTCGTTCATCCAGACGACCAAAAGTACCAATGCATTCTCTGGCGACATGACGTTAATGAGCCAATACGCGAGTATACTCTGAAGACAGTCACGTACGGTCTCGCGTGCGCGCCATTTCTCGCCATTCGCACTCTGCGTCAACTCGCCGATGACGAAGGATCTCATTACCCGCGAGGCGCAGATGCGTTACGACACGACTGCTACGTCGACGACGTCGTAACCAGAGCACATTGCAAAGCCGACGCTATCGCTCTCCAAATCGAGCTCCGCAACCTCTGCATGGCGGGTGGGTTTTCTCTACGAAAATGGGCCGCTAACTATCATGAGCTTCTCCGCGACATTCCGCCCGAGCACTGCCTCACCAGAGACTTGTTGTCGTGGGAACAAGAGAATCACTCAACTCTGGGATTGCGCTGGTATCCGACCAGTGACGAATTCGCCTTCTCGGTTCCTCCTCGCACCGTCGTCACTTTTACCAAGAGAAGCTTGCTGGCGGAGACTGCCCGACTCTTCGACCCGCTCGGATGGCTGGCTCCAGTAACAATTCAGGCGAAAATCTTAATCCAATCTGCCTGGCTGCAGCAGTTAGACTGGGACGCACCGTTGCCGTCAACCATCACTGTGAAATAGAAGCGGCTCTGGGAGGAACTTCCACTTCTCGAGAAGCTCAGAATCGGCCGCTGGCTCGGCACCGGCGACTCTCAGCTCGAGCTACACGGCTTCGCAGACGCGTCCGAAAGAGGTTACGCCACTGTGATGTACCTCCGCATTACCGCAAACAATCAAACAAAGACTCGCTTACTAATGGCCAAAAACAAGGTCGCACGAATTAAACTTGTGTTTCTCCCGCGACTCGAACTTTGCGCCGCTGCCTTACTTTCAAGTATGCTCGTGCACACGCTCTTTGTGCTAAAATTAGCTGCAACGCCAGTGACCTTGTGGTCAGACTCCAAGGTCACGCTTCATTGGATTCAGGGTCACGCCTCTCGCTGGAAAACGTACTTGGTCAATAGAGATCCAATAGGGATCCAGCAGCAACTTCCTAGGCTCAATGGCACCATGTCCCGGGCAAGGATAACCCCGCCGACTGTGCCTCCCGAGGACTGACACCACGCGAGCTCCTCGGTCATCCCTTGTGGCGGGTCCTGCATGACTATTTCTTCAAGTGGGCATCGACTACGCCGGGCCTATTTTTATCAGGACGAGCAAAGGGCGTGGTCACAGCGCTCACAAAGCCTTCATTGCTGTTTTTGTCTGTTTTAGTTCCAAGGCAGTTCACCTTGAGGCTGTTTCAGATTATACCACCGACGCCTTCCTGGCTGCCCTCCGTCACTTCACATCTCGCCGAGGGCTCTGTATGGACATCTATTCCGACTGCGGCACCAATTTTTCGGGCGCCGACAGACAACTTCGAGAGATGCTCCGAGCTTCCTCCTCAGAAGGACGACAAATCGCACACGTCGCTACATCAGAAGGGATCCGGTGGCACTTTAACCCCCCTTCGGCACCACACTTTGGTGGTCTCTGGGAAGCGGCCGTGAAGTCAGCCAAGTACCACCTGCGCAGAACCATCGGCGAAACCAGACTCACCTTCGAGAAGATGAGCACCCTGCTTGCACAAGTAGAGGCATGCATGAATTCCTGGCTCATGCATGCCTTCTCAGACGACTCCGACGACCTCACGGCTCTGACATCAGATCATTTGCTCATCGGCACCACTGCTGGCCATCCCCGAGTCATCATTGTCCGAAGAAAGAGAAAATTTAATCTCTAGGTGGCAACTTATCCAGCGGATGCGAGACCACTTCTGGCAGAGATGGTCACGCGAGGTACTTGCATACTCTGGCTACCAGACCGAAATGGACCAAGGAAGCCTCGCCACCACGCATCGGATCGCTGTGTATCATCCGCTCCGAAATCTCACCGCTTAACAAGTGGTCACTGGCACGGATCACGCAGCTACATCCTGGAGACGATGGCGTGGTGCGAGTAGGCACACTCAAAACGACCTCATCCGAATTGATTCGTCCGCTAATCAAATTAATATTATTGTCAGACGATGCCAATGCATTCACCTCGCACGATAATGCGCCGAACGAAAAGAGGAGCATGAATCAGTCGCTTGCATGTCCGTGAATTGTCTCTTTAATTTTACTTTGTTATATAACTCTCGTTCACGGTTCAAGCTCTTCCACGGATGCACTTATCGTACTTACTGTACCGCGTGTCTCCTGTAAGCGTTCACTATCAATTATTGTAATCTCGATTCGTTTATCGCGTCGCAAGTACTCAGTACATGTGCACCAACGTGCTGTGTCGTACACATGAACTCAAGCTGAAAGTTCGGGACAGCAGGTACAATGAAATTATCAACCGCGTAAATCAAATGTTCGCATTCTCAAAATTTGCAGTTATTAATCGTTTTCGATCAAACAAGCAACGCCCGAGGTCACTTCTATGCGCATATCGTCACGGAGATGACGAGGCGGGCGGGAATGTTTGAGATCATTAATTCGTAAAAAGGTAGTAATTCTTTCGTTCGATTAACAGTAATTGTTGTTAGACGCATGCATGAAATGAGTTTATAAATTCATTTCTAGCATGATCTTAATTCTCGCTAAAGTTATCAATTTGTCGTTTTTTTTCATTTCAAATTAATTCGTTACACACATACAAACAACGGCAACGGACCATTGAAGGTTCGAGAACAATTCAATTCACGCACGCGAGCGCAGTACTCCGACGAACACGTTACGCGCAGCCACCAATCCCACGCGCGGATTTTCTGTCGCGCATGACTGTTACGTCGAACGTCGTTAGAAAAGAATCCGAGGCGCCAATCAATTTTATACAACAAATGCCACGTAAAAATTACAATTGTGGCAAAATTCTATTGGATTTTATCAAGAAGAGAGCCCAGGCTACGAAAGCAATATATGCACCGATCGTCGCCGATCTCGCTCTCTTAGTGTTCAGAGTCTCGCTGTTATATCGTGTTGAAAACCGCCGTGGAAAACCGCCTAGTAAAACCGCTGTAAGGAAGATTCCTTCGAGAACCGCCGAAAAAATCGCTGCAATTTTCTATTACTTCTATTACTATTATAATTAGGAAAAGGTGATTGTATCGAATATTCTGCGATAATTATTTATGTATACTGAATTTGTAAAATTTGAAGTAAAATCTTTAGTCAAACTACAAAGAAACGGAGTTCTCTTCACTGTCGTGCGTTATATCAGCCGTGTGCCGTCCTCTCACTTTAATCTTTCTTCGCGGTGCACTCCCACAACTATATTTAGCTTAATCATAGATTAATTTCATCAAATGATTAAAAAACAGTACTATTTTTTTTCTACAAATATAATTCTTATTATAATATTTAGTTTTTCTTATTATAATATTTATTTCTAAAATTATTTAATTTGGATCATTGTTAACGAATATTTAATTAGCTTTGTTCTAATTTGCTAGTTTTTAATTCACTAACATGCAGTCATATGTCTGAAAATTCTCGAATCGAAGTTGTAAATATAGCGATACTCCTATTAACTTATATATTAATTTAAAAATTAATTATCTTACTCAATTTTGTTATATATGCAGGATCGTATTCAAAAGCGCATTTCTAAAGATGTTAGTGTATATTTTTGTCATTCTATCCATTGTTTATTAGATGTAAATGATCAAGAAAATGATCAAAGAATGAACTAAAAGCACGCTGATATATTTTTTAAATGCGCGTTCTGAATATGAGTAATATACAATATAGTTATGTATATATTACTTTCGCTTCTGCAAGAGCAGTGGCGTAGCAAGGGGAGAGCGGGGGGTGCGGTTCGCCCCGGGCGCGGTCTTGACAAGGGCGCCAATCAGTGTTACAAATTCTGAACTGATGGCAGTACGCGATCAACAGGCCACTTGCCAAGTCGTCAGGCTGATTGGCGGCGCTAATCACGTACTGCCCATAGACTAACAACAGAGAGAGAGGCTAGAGTTCTAGATAATAGAGAGGAGTTAGGTGAGAAAATGGTCTGATTGGTTAGCTAATCACGTGTTCAGCGCCATTTTCTTTTACACTACGGTAGAATTAAGTTGCGGTCAAAGTTTCACTATAAATGCTTTGAAGTGTTTGATCGATCAATTAGAAGAAAGACTTTTACGAATTGATTACTCAAAAAACGCTTTAAAGCATTTGTACATCGCGTTGACTGTACTATAGATTTTAGTTTTCAAGAGGAGCCTAACCTTACTTCGACGTTTTGACATATATGTAATACAGATAATACTACATATATGCGTTCTGATGGTCTTGATTGCTCCATGAAAGAAAATGCCGGCGATAATCGATAATTTCGATTATCGACCGCACTTGACGCCTCTCTATTATCTAGAACTCTAAAAGAGGCTAGTATTATATTTATCGTACGACAAAGCATTTCAAGCCTATTGATTGACTGCAGGAAAGAGAAGTTGTCAGATCTCTTTATCCCATGGCCAATCAATGAACTTAAAATAGTCACGTTCAAGGAATCGATTGTGTATCTTGAAATGAGGTAAAAATTACAAAAGCAAATTCACTAGTTATTGTCCAATTAAATTATGAATATTCTAGTAAATTTGCTCACTTTTGTAATTTTCACCTCATTTCGAGGTACACAATCGATTCCCAACAGACTCAACTGTTGCGGAGCGGATCAGTGAGCGCTTGTTTCTATTGGATGATCTAAAAGAATATACCAATAGCAGCGAGCGCTCACGTTATATGCTCCGCAACAGTTGAGTTTGCTGAACGCGACCAATAAGTCTATGGTGTTGTCAACATAGACGTTCCATATTTGCAACACTGACGCCAATTCAACAATAATACAAGCAAACATTTGGAATAAAAGATTTTTTTGTTACGAAAGACAAAAAGAACAATAAATTATCTTGAACGAAAGATAAAAAAGGAGAAATTAAATCAATCAAACTAAAATCGTTAGCCGATATTCAGTATCACTATCAGCGTACTACTATTTAATTGTTTTCTTGTCATTGTTATCATTAAAGGGTTAAGGTAAGTATTTAAAACATTGATCTTTATTTATAAAGAAATAAAATATATAATAAAAATCAAGAATATCACTTTTCAAACGAACGTATAAGTATCGGCGTAAATGCCCTTACACATAAAGTTGCACCATTATTTCTTCAATAATACCATAACAATAAAGATGCAACTTTACAAAAATATTTTTGCATACTGTTGAATTATTTTGCAATAAATAGTTTGAGTTAATGAAAATTATCAAAATTTTCTCGGAATTATTTTTGTCCGATTTCTTCAAGATAAATATATAAATTACAGTTAAAATGAGGCTTCAGGCGCTGAATATAGAAAACGAAAATCAGACAGGGATAAAGAAAATCAAAAGCAGGTTGACTCTTTTTTAAAGTACTTGAAACAAGAGCTGTTCTCTTTGAATGCCAATGAACGTATAAGCAATATAGAGATAGATGATATTTTTACAATAACTGTTGAACAATCTGAATATAATGAAAATTTGAATAGAACAGTAATTGGAAATCAGGAGACTGAAATGCCGATAATAAATAAAATATTAGAAAATCATTACAAAAGTCATCAGGACTGCCAAGTTGCTGTACAAAAGAACAAACTAAATCCTTTTAGTTTAAATGACATAAGCTCGTAGCCAATACCTTTAGAGGTTGCATTAGTTACAGAACTGATTTCAAGAGGCCCAATTCAAAATAAGGAAAGATCTTTTGCTACAAAGATGAGAAGTGATGCAGAAATTAAAGGTCAGAAAAGGAATGTCTACTGCGTGGTTCTATCGACAATGGAGAAAAAGTGCTTAGAACATGGATGGTATACTCTGCGGTTAATGAATCTTTGTATTGTTTTTGTTGCCGGTTATTTGCTTCTAACGATTTGAAACACGTATAAAACGCTTTTGTAAGAGATGGCTTTCAACAATGGTGGAAACTCTACCCAAAGGTAAAGCAGCACGAAAATTTTTATCCAAGAAGTTTTATCCAAGTTGCATCTTTTGAAAAATGGAAAGAAATGGAAATGAGGATTCGGAACAGACAAATATTGATAGATCACTTCAAAATCAAATTAAGAAAGAAACGAAGATTTGGATTAAAGTTCTTGAACGAATCTTGGATGCAATGTTTCTAGCCAAGTAGAATTTACCTTTTCGTGGTCATCGAGAAAACATTGATAACGTTAATTATAATAGTGATAACTTCCTAGAACTAATAAAACTTATAGGAAAGTATGATCCTGTCATGAAAAAACATCTGGTACGTATTCGTTCAGCTCACCGAACACATTTGCTATTTGTCAATCCAATTTCCTATTTGTCATCAGATATTCAGAATGAATTTATTATTCTCCTTGTTGTGTAAAAGACAAAATTTTAAGCGAAATACAGAAAACAAAGTACTACGCCATTCTTTTTAATAACACACCAGATGTTGCACATATTAATCAGATGGCAGAAATAATTCGGTATGTAAAGATTGTAAGTAAAAGTTCAGGAGAGATTTTTGGGATTTCTTCTCATGAAAGAAAAATCTGCTGAGAAAATTGCAGAAATGATCGTGAAATCACTGGATAAGGATAAGCTGCTTATCGAAAATTGTCATGGCCAAGATTATGATAATGCTGCTACAATGTCAGGTATTCGCCGTGCAATAGAGAATAAAAGATATAAATCCCAAAGCCGAATTTATTGTTTGTACTAATCATAGTCTAAACTTAGTTGGCGTTCATGCTGCCGGAATATATTCCACTATCTTCTTTGGAACAATGAAGAGAATTTTTACGTTTTTTTCATACTCATGGGATGTATTAAAACAAACAGTGCCTATAACTCTTAAGAGAGTGATTGAGACGCGTTGGAGTGCAAAGCATGATGCAGTCAAGATCATCAAGTCTCATTATGTAAATGTTTTAGATGCTTTGGAAGTTCTTATAGATCAGTCAGAAAATGCTGATACACGCAGTGATGCAGGTGTTGTACATGCCAGTATGACTACTTTCCCATTTTTATGTTATCTTCATTTGTGGAGTAAGATATTGCCTGAAATAGACAAAACTCAGAAATATCTCCAAACGAATGGTTTGGATCTTGATCAGTCAGTGATTGCTATTAATGCTTTAGCATCGTTTTTCAGTAAAAATAGAGATAGTCTTGTTGACAGGTGCTGACTGATGTTGAGGTAATATGTGAGCAAATGGAAATCCCTATTACAAAGCGTATACAATGAAAGAAAAAAAGGTAGGAGAGAAAGAAGACGATGCTGGCCTGTTACCGCAATAAGAGATACGCCAAGATATGTTAGAATCTATTGATCGTTTGAATCAAGAAATTATACAGCATTTCGAGCAACTTAATTTGTTAAACGAACGCTTTGGATTTTTGAGCTTGAAAGTATTGCTCGATGTATGTAACGATGAATACAAAAAAAAATGAATACAAAATAAAGCAAAAAATTAATGAGCTACGTACCATCTACAACGATATTGATTCTGATGATCTCAAATCTCAAGTAGAAAGGCTGCGACGGCTTGTGAGCAGTTATCGTTCTACTGCCCAAAAGACAGATTAGTAGATGAGTGATCAGCAGAAACTTTCCTTGCAGGGATAGTTCGATGCGGTTTTACAGAAATGCTACCCAATTTGACAGTGGTTTTATGAATTTTTTTGACCATAAGCGTGAGTGTTGCCACTTGCGAACGAAGCTTTTCAAAATTGAAGCTTATTAAAATCTATCTTCGTTCAACAATGAGTCAGGTGCGATTAAATGGACTTGCGTTGCTTTCTATTGAACGAGACCTAACAAAAGAAATGGAGTTTACAGATATTATCAAAGAATTTGCAAGCATCAAAGTCCGAAAGATTTTAATTTAAAATTTTGTTCGTTATTTTTTCGTTTATTAAAACAATTTTACTGTTTATTCCCTTTTTTAGAAAGAGATTCTAATTTTTATCTATTTTAATTTTTATCTATAAAATAACTTCTATATTACGTAATTATTATTGTATAAAGTGTTGTATTAAATGATTAATTTAAATCATTTATAAATAATAAAATTTTATTGAAATTGTCTTATTAGTTTTTCAATTTAAAAAATAATAGTTTAACTAAAAAAATCACGGAGGCGAGAACAAAGGGGACCGCCCCGGACGCTGCCATCCCTTGTTACGCCACTGTACAAGAGAGAAATAATATTAAATGACAGTATTTGACACAGTATTTACATTTAATTTTAATACATTGTTTTTTGATATTAATATAAATGAGATAAAGGATGCTTCTCATGTGTCAATATTCATGGAGGTATTTTTACACGATGGCAACTACCCGTTGCCTATCATTTTACTCCTGGTAGTGTAGATAGAGCTATACTGAAACCTATTGTGGCTGCTATTATGGAGCCCAATGTGGAGCCGAGCGTGTCTGGGCACCGGCGATGACTAACTAACGACGAAGGATAATTGGCGGGAAATCGTTAAATTTGCAAATAAATGTTACTTGTTCTGACTCATATGCCATAAGGCGGTTTAATACAAACTTAAATGATTGTTTAGAAAGTACAGATTACAAAAGTAGAGACGTGATTGCGTGCGTATGACGGCTCGGACATCAGTATCGCATTGCTAGGTTAGAATATGAAAAACTAAGAAAATCTACACTATGAGCATTTATTCGATGACGCTAGCAATTACCTAATGACATGAGCAGTAATTGATGTCGATCTTGCAGTGAACAAAAGGTGATTAATCTTACCGAGCATTAACTTATTATCTAACGCTGAGACTTACAAAAGGTCCGCACGCAGAATGCCATGACACCAGAGAGAGGGAAAAAAAGGAAAGCCGGGAAGAAGAATCAACTCGAGCGTCGCTACTAACGCTACTAATGCTTGCAGTGCCACAGTAGTCCCCTCCCAGTGTAAAGGGAGGGGAGTACTACGTTAAGGAAAGAAATACTGATTAAATTATCTAGAACGAAAATAACGGAAAATAAAATTAAATGAAACAAACAGAAACTTATGCTTGTTGATTGCTTAATATAATATTGCGCGAATTAATCCTTAAATCTAACAGTCTTTCGCTTGGTTGCTGGATATGTCTTTGGTTCACATTGTACTGGAATGTTAGTTGAAGAGGGGGACGCAGTGGACAGAGTAGTTTCTGAGTCTTGAATTATTAAATAAGCGGGTTTAAGTCTATCGATACAGTGGCGTTGATACATTTGCCGTCGACTTCTATAGCAAAGACTTTGTCCGAAATGCGCTCTAATACTTTATGCGGTCCGATACAGTTGGTCCAGGGGACGTCTGTTGCCTTTTACTTTGAAGAAGACATGAGAGCAGTTATACAAATCTTTATGGAAAATAACTTAGGTCTAATGTGATGAGAGAGATTGATCTAGGCCATAACTTTTGCATAATTACGCGGAAATCCTCGACGAAAATTCGTGGGCATTTCTTCAGAGGAGAAAAACTCACCCGGTACTTTAAGCGTAATGCTGTAAACTAATTCCGCTACAGAAGTGCCTAGATCCTCTTTGAAATAAGTTCTTAGTCTCCGAGTAATACTACTGGCAGTGTGGCAATCCATTGAGTTTCACCGTGGCACATTAATGCAGTTTTTAAAGAGCGATTCCATCGTTCGATGATGCCATTAGATTCTGGATGGTATGCAGTTGTCCGACAACGTTTAGAACCGACGAGTTTGGTTAATATGTCGAACAGCTGCGCTTCGAATTGCGAGCCCTGATCAGTCCTGGAACTCCAAATCTGGCTACCCAGTGAGTGAAAAATATCTTCGCCACCGTATTTGCTGTACAATCCTATAATGGAATATCTTCCGGCGAGTAAATCGGTCAATCATTGTTAATAAATACTTGAAACCTTTGGATGAAGGTAGAGGACGATATCGATATGTACGTGCTCGAAACGAGTATTTAGTACTGGTATTTTGGTAGGCGAGATATGATTATGCCGATAAATTTTAGATTGCTGGCATGCTAGACAAATACGGGCCCACTCTTTAATGTCTTTAGCCATGGAGGGCCACACAAATTTTTGCGCAATTTGCCAGTGAGTTGCTCTGTCGCTTGGATGAGACGTTTGATGCATCATGTCAAAAACTCGTCTTCGTAATGATCCAGGAATGTAAGGTCTGATCTCTTCTTCTGAAGTGTCACAATAAATGTTAGATGCTGTTTCCAATAAGGTAAGCTTTTTGAGCTTCAAAGACGTTGATATAGATTGCTTCAGTTGTTGCAATTCGTCATCCGAAGTTTGAGCTTCTGCAATCTCTTGCATATCGAGACTAGTTGGCATCGATAGTATCGACGCGAGATAATGCATCTGCTACAATGTTTTCAGCACCTGAAACGTGACGTACATCGGTTGTGAACTCCGAAATGAAGAGTAGTTGATGAGTTTGTCTTGGCGACAATTGATCTGATTTCCTCTTGAATGCGTACACGAAGGGTTTATGATGTAATAACGTGAAAGTTTCGTCCCTAGCATATCGAAAATGTTTGATAGCCGCATAGATAGCTAATAATTCTCTATCATATGCGCTATACTTTGTTTGCGTAGGCGTGAGCTTCAAACAATGATTGTTTAGAAAGTACAGATTACAAAAGTAGAGACGTGATTGCGTGCGTATGACGGCTCGGACATCGATATCGCATTGCTAGGTTAGAATACAAGAAACTAAAAAAATCTACATTATGAGCATTTATCCGACGACGCTAGCAATTGCCTAATGACATGAACAGTAATTGTCCATCTCGCAGTGAACAAAAGGTGATTATTAATCTTACCGAGCATTAATTTATTATTTAACGCTGAGGCTTACAAAAGGTCCGCACGCAGAACGCCATGACACCAGAGATAGGAAAGCCAGGAAGAAGAATTAACTCGAGCGTCGCTACTAACGCTTGCAGCGCCACACTATCATAGAAATCATTATTTAAAAAGCAGAAGCTGTTAGTCTATATGTCCATAGTATAACTTGTGATATGGATCATTGAATTTAGGAATGTGGAAAGCATTTGATATTGTATGTAACAGATCCCATAATTCTGTTTATCCTGTAGATAATACACGACGTCTGTTTTTTATTGCGGATCCCTGGTGAAAATTTTTTTCATAATTTTTATACGAATTGGAATTTTTTTTAGAAATACTCAGAAATATTCGGAAAGTTTACATTTTCTCTCAGAACTTCTCATACAAGTGAATTCTGAAATATTCTGAAATTTTTCATTCCATAATTTTTAAAAAGTGTTTTTAAATTTTTGAGATTTTGTAACATTTTTATCAGAAATTATACTTACAAAAAAATCTTAAAAATCTTACGATATTTCATAATTAACATATATATGAAAAATTCTGAGAAAAGATGTAGATTTTCGAGAAATGTTCCAATTCATATAAAAAATGTGAGAAAGTTATAAAATTATAGAGAAATTCTGAAAAATTATATAAAAATTCTAAAAAATTATATGAAAAATTTGGAGAAAAATTTTCACCAGGGATGCACCGCATTTACTGAAAAATTTAAAATTTTCTTTATTAAATAATAAGATTATAGAGTTACCTATGGAATTCGGACAGACATATAATTTATCGCAGCCTGTCGCTGAATTTCAAGAAAATCTGCAATTTAAATTAATACCGAAAATTTAAAAAGAACGACATAGTGTGTAGTACATTCGACAAAATGAAAGTGAACAAAGCAAAAAATTTATAGAGTTGAGATGTCAGTAGTCAATGTTTTTTTATGCTGCAGAAAATAGAAAAACAGAATTTAATACGACAGCCACATTTACAGAAGTAGGTTCCAAATGATTTACTTTAATAACATCACAAAAACATTCAGTTCCCTTAGAAAAGACAGCAAATGATGATAAAAAATTTAACGGCAGTATTGCTTTCCTTAACTGCATTATGAATCTCTTCCGAGAAATTAAAATTGGTGAAGTCTCAAAGTTTAAACCTGTTCAGTGTGGCAATATGATTACCACAATGTCAATTATTGAATTGGCACAATATCTCATTAATAACCGTAAATATTGATTCGTATTGACTGCACGTTTTACGCAAGACTGCATTGAAAACTTGTTTTCTTCGTATATAAGAGTAAAGCATATGATTCCTACCGTCTTGCAATTTAAACAAAATCTGAAACTCATCGCAATATCACAATACTTTAAATCGCAAATCACAAACTTCTTCTTATGAAAATGATGATGGGCGAAATTGTTGGTGATTTTTTTTAATAAACCAAAAGTGGGGAAAGATATTAGAGATATAGAAGAATGTACACAAATATTTGTGAATGCATTACATGTTTTGGATTACAACAATGGCATTCCTTTAAATAATACTGAATTAAATATTGTATTCAATATAGCTGGGTATATGATATCGAGTATTGTTAAATGTACGAACATAAGTTCAGAATGTTTGAATTCTGTTGGATCCGAAATATATAATTCTACTCAAAAATATTGTACATTTGTGCAATTGAGATGTTTCCGTGAAAAACACTCTTTTTCGTTAACGACGAAACATTTCAATATTTTCAAATGCAAGTGATTATAAGAATTTTTATTTTCCATATGTAAAAACAACTCAATGTAATTTTATAAATTTTTTTCTAAAGAAAATGAAAAATGTAAGTTGTCCTACAATGAAAAATTGCCATGATTTATTATTAAAAATAAGAAAACTTTACATTATGTTCAGAATGCGTATTTCTTGCGAGCGCCAATATTTAAAAAAAACATATAGCAGTAAGACTATGGCGATGCATAATCTTACTGCTATATGTTCATCTATCGTTAAATAATGTTATTGTTTTAAATTTATATTTGGTTTAAATCTACGTTTTCATTTGAAATTTTATATAAATAAAGGAAGTTTTGAATATCAATAAATGACATTTTGCGTTATTTCATGTCTACAAGTTTATCAATAAGCGCGCCATTTCCTAACATTATGATTCGTGCTGCCATAGTGAGGGCAAGCTAACATGAGCCAATCAAAAGCATGACCAGACGGTCAGACTCTGTTATTCTAGGGACTCTAATATTCAATAGAGTGAGTATAGAGAGAATGGCCACACGCCAATACATGTGCCTAACGCTGATTGGTTACGCCATTAGGTGTCCTTACTGTTAATTAGAAGAAGACAACGATAAAGAAAGAAGAAGTTAAGACGAGAGTAGTAGAGCAAGGCAGGTTCTAACCTATGGGACTAGAGAGGAGCGCGGGGCGCGAGGGGTACTAGTAGGCGCGGGGAAGGTGGGGGGAAAAGGTCCCGACGCTATTGATGTTATGTAAACATAGGACCTCGGCCTTTATTTTTTGTCGTCATCCGTCGCTCTCTCCAAAAATGCATCGGTAATAAAGGCTTGCATGTTAAAGAAAGATAGAGCACGCAATGGAGCGTGTAACGTGCTATGAGTGAAGAAAGGATGAAAGAATCAATAGAGTACAAGTTTCTTTTTTTTTTACGACACATTTTTTCAATGCAGTTTTTCCTGGCGCGTCGACGCAAAGGATGGAGAGTAAAAGAAAATACATATGTAGTAATGCGAACAAAAATTTTTTATTCACATCTTATTACATTGGTTTTCGTATTTATTAAAAACTAAAGCTAATAGTTCGCAATCGACGAGCTGATGTCCATTGAAGATGTCGCTATCACGTATAATGTTCTCAGACGCGTATACTTGACATCAACCGTATCGAAGAGTCGAGCTAATCATTCGAATGTTACATCGATATACTCATTAAAGTTAAACATACGGCGTAGCATCGTTTCGGTCATCGTAATGCGTACAGATGAAGAATCGAGACGTACGAGCGTAGCATCGTTCAGTATGCAAACGCTGACTGTTAGCAGTCCAACGCTTATAAAATTATCCTTGTATTTGTTTCGAAACATCTTGTAAATATTTCCTCGCTGCTCGTAGAAGCTCTTCCACGTTTCGAGAGATAGCGATAGTTCGTGTCCGCGATGATCTCCAAGGGCGACCTCCACGTAACTCGGTGGGCCAAACGTTGATTTTAATTTCCAAAAATTTGTAGCCTGTATTCGTCAGATCGTAACGTCTGCTCAGTAAACGCACCGCACGATGCTCCATACTGTGTACATACATAATGTTAAAAAATGTTTCTTTTGTGTATAGAACGTTGAAACTTACATGTTATATTCCTTCTTCGTACGATGCACTGCTCTCTTTAGCGAAGTACATTTTTTTCAACTGTTCGTACAAGCAGGTATCGCAAGACTGATTGCATCCGCGTAAATTATGACGTATTGGTAATACTTCTGGAATCGAAGAAGGAAGGCAGGTCTTCTCCCTCTTTCCAAGAATTTCGAACATGGGACGGTTTTATCACGTCTTTCTACGTATTTTCTTTGAATTTATATATACGTTTTATATACATACGTTATACAGGGTGTCCCATTTTAATCCCCCACCCGAAATATTTTGAAAAGTAAATGTTTTAGAGAAAAATGTTTCAAACAAAAGTTGTTCAGGACAAAGGGGGCAGTCATTGTACATTATTGGTTCTAACCTTGAGGTCAATGTTCAAGGTTATTTGAAGGTGACATTGATTTTTTTAAATGGAAAGTCCTATTTTTAACACCGGATTCGGAAAGAGCGAGAAATTTTGCGTCCAAAATGGTACTTTATAATTTGCTGATGTGACCTTCAGAAGGTCAAATGAATCGTCCGGAAGCTTTTCTTTTAACTTTAGATTCATGGGCAAACAAATATTTGGGTAGGACTTGGTGCCGACGAACTTTTACCATTTTGACCTTGAGGGCAATTTTTAAGGTCAAGACGAATACCAATCCGGGATGAAAGGCGTTTAATTCGAAAAGTCTGCATACCGCTGGCGTTAGCGTCATCCAACATGCACCCCGCGGAG
>JAANIC010003908.1:28260-48865 GCA_017607545.1 Acromyrmex charruanus | reverse complement strand
ATAATTAAAAGTCGTTATAAATAAAATTGGAAATAAAAATAAAATTAATCAGAGTTAAATAAAGTTACATGCAACAAATTTTTTATTGATAAGAAATTTGTATTTATTTATTTATCTATTTATTGTGATAATTATTTAGACATTATTTATTCGACACGTTTTCATTCAAAATGAAAGAATTTGGTAGAAAAACGAGATGCTTCATGGAGAGAATTATTAAATGTTAGAATTGGGCTACATACGGAAATCCGAATGCTCCCATATATCATTTTATCCTTGTGTTTAGCATTGGATAATAAGATAATATGGGTGACATTTACATTACACAGTTCTAATAACTATTCAGGTAAAGAAAACTCATTTTCCTAATCTGAACAGTTGCTTCGTAAGATAAACTGTTATATTTTTCTATTATTCTTTCATTTCGAATGGAAACGTATCGAATAAGTATATTTTTATCAAGTTTTGCGATGACATCCATATTCTACAGATAAATTTTCACGAGTTACTCACACCGACCGTTTCAGCGAACAAAAACGTTCACGTGATAATTGACAAAAATTGATACACGCATGCGTAATGGTTGAAAACGTACTGTATCGAAAAAAGTATTTCAGATTCATTTTGTATAAAAACGCATTTAATAAATTTTTGATATAAATATAAAAATATAATATAACAATATAATATAATATTAATAAAATAAAATAATAAAATAAAATAAAATAAAATAAAAAATAAAATAAAATTAATAAAATAAATAAAAGTAAAAAAAATTAAAAAATAAAATAAAATAATATTAATACTATAAAATATAATATAAAAATATAATATAACTTTTATATTTATTAAAAACGCATTTATTTTGTATAAAAGCGCTTTTCAAATAATCGAGATAACACAAAATATCCGAAACAAAACGGAGCACATGTTCGACCCGTTCGAGTGGTCTCATGGATTAGGTTAGGTGATATGCTCACTTGTCCTAAATCCGTGTTACTGAACATTGGAGCACATGAATGCAATTGTTCCAACCACCACCTTACCTGTAATTCAAGTGCTCTCTGGGTTAATTTGGAGCATGCGACGCGAACACACCTCATGAAATTGTACTATAAATTTGTTCATATGGATTACAGGTAAAATGGCGGTTGAAGTAGTTGGATTCATATGCCCCAACCATGGAGTATAGAGAATACGAAGCTGAACTTACATGGATGAGGTCATCAAAAAGCTTGGTCAAAAGTGATCATCTGAATTAGTTCAATCGAGATGTTACTTTCGTTCCACGATACCATCTCGCAGTTTACATGGTAGGTCGTACCAATTTTACATGAAGAATGCTCCATTTTTCATGCAGTTTTAATGACAATTTACAACTTCCTGTTATCCCGGATCTACAATAGAGTTTTAAACCTTAAGCCATAAGAAATGGATGAATCATAATCGATTATTCTTCTCAAATTTGACTGTAATTGGTCAATTTCTTAAGGCTTAAAACACCTATTGTAGATCTGGGGTTACTGTCAGAGCATGATGTCAAAGAATAATGTCTCTATTTTTAGGTTATGTGTGGGTAAGCGTATATGAGAGGAGTTTTGTGATTTGAACTACTATAATATTAATAAAATAAAATAATAAAATAAAATAAAATACTCTCCTCTACTCTACTGAGCATCACCAATACCAATTCAGAAACCTAATTTTGACCACACTTTTCAAAGCCTAGTCTCGGTCTTCTATTCTCTATACTCCATGGTCCCAACGTGACACAAACGGATTTAGGACAAGTAAGTCATCTAACCCTAATCCGTGAGACCACTCGAGCGGGTCGGACGTATGCCTCATTTTGTTTTGGATGTGTTTAGAAAGCCTCACAGGGAGAGAATGGCAAACTGGATCACGTGAATGCCCACATCCAATCAAGACGGGGGTCACGTGATCAGTTTTCTTCAATCTCTTCCATGCTTATGAAGCTTTGATGCTCATGTCCAATCAGAGGAGATAGATCATGTGATGCAATTTGCCACTCTCTCCCTGTGAGGCTTTCTCTCTAGTTGTGTTACCTCAATTATTTGAAAAGCATGACCGGCTTTGATTGTGCATTTACTCAATAAAACGAGAAGAAGAAGTCCTGTCGTCCTATGTGTAGGAGCCATCACTTCTTTGTTCCAATTAAAAGATGGATTTTCTTGCTGGTTTCACTTTTAAATCATTAGATCTGTTTTTTTATTGCTGCATTTTTCGAAATGATACACACAGTGCAATAAATTGAAGTGAAACAAATCTACATTTGTTTCACTTCAACTTATTGTACCGGTTTAGAGTGCAGCAATAAAAAACAGACCTATTAATGAAATTAACGATTCCAAATTAAATCAACATTATGACTTTATATAAACGCAATCAATATTTCTAATCTTATAATTCATCTAATAATTCTTTTTGCGTTAAATAAACATTTTAAACAAAATCAACATTATAACTTTATATAAACGCAACCAATATTTTTAATTTTATAATTCTTCTGAGAATTATTTATTATTTATTATTTACTATTTATTATTATTTATTATTTATTATTATTTATTATTTATTATTATTTATTGTTTATTATTATTTTTCATCTAAGAATTCTGTCTTCCTCACCAATTTTGGCTGCATTTTTATACAAAATAAAATTTGGCTGCATTTTTATACAAAATAAATGAATCTGATAGTATTTTCTTTTGGGATACATTGGGTGTAGCCTCGCACCGCACTAGTTACGTGTAAGCGCTACACTCAGCTATACTACACTAGAGTGGTGCACATCATGTACATTACATCATTATTGCGCTAAAACTCTATCCCCGCTTGACTTCCATTTTCAAATTTTAAATGTCACACTGGCTCTACATCGTCCTTTTGAGACGGTGTAGCAAAATCTCACTTTGTGCACGAAATTTGTATTACATTGTAGCCAATTCGGAAATTCGGTACACTGAATGAATTCGCTTACCACCAGCCATGGAAACATGGTATACTATCTGAGTATTGCACTGATGGGCAATAGTGCAACTAAGAGAAAGCGCTATGAAATACTTTTCGAGTACATACAATACGTTTTCAATCATTACGCATGCGTGCGTATGATGAAATCACATAGTGCGGATAAGGATTGCGGAATAGAGAATGCATCATTGAAGCAACCAATCAGCGCTATTCCACACATTTCCATCACGCAAGTTTTGTGTGCTATGTTTACATTGTCCCAACTAAAATGGCGGTTAATCAATTGTGCTGACGAATTTTCCTCGATGCCCATTCCAGTGTATATATAGTTCAGTGACATGCACACGCACATATGCAGGCATCGGTGGAATCCGCAAAAGAAATAAATTTGCACAACAGAAAACGACGGAATTGGCCGAATGAAGCCTTGAGCATTCCATACATGATGCGTCAAAAATGTATCCAGCGTAAATATAATTTAAAAACTACTAACTTTATGTTAGTAATTTGCTTATTAAAATGAAATATAATTTTTCAAATTATAAAAACAATTATCACTGTTGTAATATTTAATGTTTTACAATTAATATCTATAATCTCATAACAATTTTTTGAACTGCTTTAACGCTGAATACACAGTGCGGAGTAGGACTGCGGAATAGAGAATGCGTCATTGAAACAACTACTCAGCGCTATTCTGCATTTGATATTGCGGAATAGCGAGTGCGTCATTGTTCTTGTAATAAACCATCGTATTTTGAGAGGTTAAAATAATTTGATGCTGACTGATATGATGGAATTGTGTAATGTCGAGATGAATGAAACAAAATGACAAAATCTAAATGCATAAATATAGATACCAAAATAAAAAAAAACAATGATGCATTTCAGTGCGATTTCAGTGTGCCCTTTTCCGTACTTTTCCATAACGCCAGTTTTGTGTGCTATGTTCACACGATGCGAAAAAATGATAGTAAATGCATTAAAGCAGTTCAAAAAATTGTCATGAAATGTAAATATTAATTGTAAATATTAATTGTAAAACATTAAATACTACACAATGATAATTGTTTTTACAATTTGAAAAATTATATTTTATTTTAATAAGCAAATTATTAACATGAAGTTAGTAGTTTTTAAATCATATTCATGTTGGATGCATCTTTGACGCATCATGTGAACATAGCACACAAAACTTGCGTGATAGAAAAGTGCGGAAAAGGACTGATTGGTTGCTTCAATGACGCATTCTGTATTCCGCAATCCTATTCCTGATCGTGTAATTTCATCCTAACATGCTCCAACCGCATCTTAGATTTGTTCTTGTTGCATGCTCTAAAATGCTCCTACCATAGCATTTACTCACTCTAATGCGCTCATTGAAATGAATAAGAGATATAGCAGGAGTATATTGAAGCATGCTGAAGCATACGACGAACAAACCTCTTCTGAAGTGAAGTAAATGATGCTCTACAGTTCCGGTTCTATATTAGTTGCAAGCCGATCGCAAGTTTGATGCGACAGCCAATCTGAAGCTTACATTTTGAAATCAATTTTGCTTCATATTGGCTATCGCAATAACCGGCTTTAAGGTGTGGTCCCATGGTGCGGAATTGGCGCAATGCGGAATTAATGGAATGCTTAAGGCTTCATTCGGCCAATTCCGTCGTTTTCTGTTGTGCAAATTTATTTCTTTTGCGGATTCCACCGATGCCTGCATATGTGCGTGTGCATGTCACTGAACTATATATACACTGGAATGGGCATCGAGGAAAATTCGTCAGCACAATTGATTAACCGCCATTTTAGTCGGGACAATATTTGAATCAGAAACGTTTGCGCAATCGATATATCAATCGATGTACTATCGATGTTTGGAAATCTATATGGACATGAATAGTATTTAAACAAAAATAATATCACTTCAATTTTATTAGTACATTTAATAAAATAATATTAACTTTTCATCATCATTGTTTTCTACATCATTGACATATGTGCAGGAATTGATACATTTAATACAAAAATTCTTACTTATGAAATGAAATGCCCTTTTTACTTCTCTGTCCACATTTAGGCACATAGCACTTCATGTTGGTGCGTCGCACATTTTACAATCACGCGATTTTATAATTTTTCAAAGTAATCTTTCAAATATAACCCACACACGACGATCTTGCTGACATATGCGTCTCACTAAAGAACATTAAACGTTAATGCGCATGAGCATCTGAAAGCTTCTAATTCGCTCTTATATTGACCAAATTAAAATGGCGCTGATCAATTGGTGCCACGATTTTCTATGCTTCACAGCGGAGATAGCCAATCTAGTGTATATATAGTTTAATGTACACTGTAGGTGCATGTACACTCAGCGACTAAAAACAGATTTTTTTCTATGGTTTTCGGAATGTAGCCTATTTATCGAGCGATTGGTTTTTACGAATCCATAAATAAGAACCAATCGTTCGGTGAACAGACTGCATTCCGAAACCCATTAAAAAAAATGTTTCCCTTTAGTTAGTGAGTGTATACCATATATGTATAGTTATCAAACCTACAAAATGGTTAAATATAACAGGGCAATAGGAGTCAAGCATAGTAATTCTTGTGCAAACTCAGCAAACGAGAATGGATTGAAATGAATTCAGATTTTCAGAAATATTGATTCACAAATGTTAAAATGAATGCTTTTCAATCCTGAATGCATTTTTATTTATTTATAGGAATTGCATGGAGTATCTCTATGCCTTTCAATCTAAAAATAATATTAGCTTTTTCTGTGCATTGTAAATACTGTTCAATTTAAAATTTTGAATAAGAAATACAGTTTTTCAATCCAATTGCATCCAATTGAATCTAATTGAATCCAATTGAATCCAATTAAATCCAAAAAAATATTCGCTATTTAAAATACGCATCCGGATAGAAAAAAATTTCAATCCATTTTCATTGGTTTTCATTTGCTAGAAATCAATATGATAACATATAGGTTAACAAAACAACTTTATTAATAATTAATTCGCTAACATGTTTCGGCTTACTTTTGAGTCATCCTCAGAGACAATATGATGATGTAATTACAAAAAATTTTTTTAAACTAACTAAACAAACTAATTCATTTCATCAGTATCCAGCAAAAGAGAATAGATTAAAATGGATTGAAATTTTTTTCTATTCGAATGTGTATTTTAAATAGCGAATACTTTTTTTGGATTTAATTGGATTCAATTGTATTTAATTAGATTCAATTGGATGCAATTGGATTGAAAAACTGCATTTCCTATTCAAAATTTTGAATTGAACAGTATTCACAATGTGTTGTGCACAGAAAAAGCTAATATTATTTTTTAATTTAAAAGCATAGAGATATGCTCCATGCAATTCCTATAAATGAATAAAAATGCATTCAGGATTGAAAAGCATTCATTTTAACATTCGTGATCAATATTTCTGAATCCATTTCAATTCATTTTAATCCATTCTCGTTTGCTGAGTAAGCCACCTCTACCTATTAACGGAAACTATAATATAAAAACGAATTCTAATATCGTTTTTATATTATAGTTTTCGTTAATAGGTGAACATGACTCACTGAAATGAATTAGTTAGTAAAAAAATTTTTTGTAATTACAACATCATATTGTCTTTGATGGCTCAAAAGTGAGCCGAAACATGTAAGCGGATTAATTATTAACAAAGTTGTTTTGTTAACCGTATTAGTTTGCAAGAATTACCGTGTTTGACTCCTATTGCCCAGTTATACCCAATCATTTTGTATCATTAAGAAGTCTTTAGGAATTAATTTATAAAACCTAACCTCATTAAGCTGGTTTAAATGGAGAAAACTGTCCCCTACAAGCGTATAATTAATCAATATATTGAAGCATGTTCAGATTCCCATCTGGGTGTGCTCCGGGTGTTATGTCATCCTTGTTTAATATTTGATAAATAACAAGAATGGATTAGTCAGGGTCCGAACATAACCCTGAAGGTAATTAATTAAGTCTTCATCCAGCAAACGAAAATGGATTGAAATGGATTAAGATGGCTTCAGATTTTTAGAAATAGGGATTCACGAATGTTAAAATGAATCCTTTTCAATCCTGAATGCATTTTTATTTATTTATTGGAATTGCATAGAGCATATCTCTATGCCTTTCAATCTAAAAATAATATAATATTTTGTATGTGTGTGCATTGTAAATGCTGCTCGATTCAAAATTGTGAATAGGAAATGCAGTTTTTCAATCTAGTTGAATCTAAAAATAATATCAGCCATTTCTGTGCATCGTGAATACTGCTCCATTCAAAATTCTGAATAGAAAATGCAATTTTTTAATCCATTTGAATAAAAAAAAGTTTTTTTTTTAAATGAACCATAAGTGCTACTTAAATTATTTAAAATTATTAGGTGTTGGAATTAATTCGTAGCGTTTTTTTAATGAAAGAATGTTATTTATTTCACATGAGCATTAAAAAATACATTAATGAAAGTACTTCCCATCACTTTCTACTACTTTTGACCATCTTTCGGGCAGTGAATGAATACCACGTCGGAAGAACTGTTCGTCTTTAGATGAAATCCAGGAATCGAACCATTTTGTACAATCTTCGTAAGATGTGAACTTCTGCTCGCACAAGCTATGAGCTATGATCGAAACAAGTGGTAGTCGCTAGGTGCAATATCAGGAGAATACGGCGGGTGCGGTAGCACTTCCCATTTAAGTGTTTCCAGGTATGTTTTTACCGGTTTTGCAACGTGTGGGCGAGCATTGTCGTGCAGCAAGATGATTTTATCGTGTCTTTCGAAGTATTCCGGCTGTTTTTGCTTCAATGCACGGCTCAAGCGCATCAGTTGCCGTCGGTAGAGATCTCCAGTAATGGTTTCATGCGGTTTTAGCAGTTCATAGTATATGACACCCTTCTGATCCCACCAAATACAGAGCAGGAGCTTTGAGCCATGGATATTGGGCTTTGCCACTGATGTTGATGGTTCGCCGGGCTTAACCCATGACTTTCTGCGCTTTGGATTGTCATAATGGATCCACTTTTCGTCACTGGTAACAATCCGATGCAAAAAACCTTTTCTTTTCTGCCGTTGAAGCAGCAGTTCGCACGTGAGAAAACGTCTCTCAATATCCCTTGGTTTCAATTCATATGGGACCCAATGTCCTTCCTTCTGGATCATGCCCAAACTTTTAAGACGTTTTCCTATTGTTGAGAAGTCAACTTCCAATGACGTAGATAATTCTTTAAGTGTTTGACATGAGTTTTCATTGAGCAGTGCCTGCAAATCGTTATCTTCAAATTTTTTCGGCTGACCAGGTCGCTCCTTGTCATCCAAGTCGAAATCACCAGCTTTAAAACGTGCAAACCACTTCCTACACGTTTGCTCAGCCAGAGCATGTTCACTATACACATCCACTAAAATACGATGAGCTTCAGCTGCACTTTTGTTCATATTAAAGTAATGAAGCAAAACTCCCCGCAAAAACACTTTATCTGGCACAAATTTTGACATATTCAATGAATTATACAGTGTTGTTATTTATGATTTCAAGAAAGGTTATGTACGGCAAATGACGTCCTATGATAGATGTTTACAATGTATACAGAACTATAGGTAACAACGAAATAGTGTACTGCTTGTGCCATCTCTTGTAAAACGCTACGAATTAATTCCAACACCTAATATAAGTCGAAAATTTTTTAATCCAACTAAGTTTAAAAAAGTTGTAACATAAAAATAATTTGCTATGTTCTTTTGTTTCTCTTTGATTAGAAGTAAAATGAATGATCGATGTGAACACTCGCAAACCAAGTCGAACACAGTCCGAATATTATGCTGATCACAGCGCGCGACATCATCCAAGCGAGATTAAATTATCCGACACTTACCCAATGTTGTCTCATAGTAATGTAAATTGTTTATATTTTATTATATCTGTTAAATAATGATATTTTTATTATATTTATATAATTTTGTGCACTGGTTTAGCTGGTTGTAATTGAAGTAGAGGATGAATAATACATTTACCAATTAAAAAAGTGGTGTAGCAGGTAACGTAGAAGATTCTTAATCCAGAGGTTCCAGGTTCGAATCCCACTAAGGTGCATGTTTAACCAATTTGAAGTAATTAATTTCAGGTATAATTATCATAAATGTCTTAGGGTGTGTTCGGGGAGACGCTATTCGCGCTATTTAGTGCTACAAACTGTTCGCGAAGCTGCAGATAGCGCTAACAAACATGATCATGACATCACTAATGGTAGCGTGTTATATCACAACTGCGCTATCAACGCTATTACTTCCAAGGTAGTGTATTGATAGTGTTAGCGTTTATAAATCGATGAACGACCCTAGCGTTGGTAGCGTTTCACATTCGTCACAAAGTTAGATTAATGTTTGAGGTGAGAATTTCTGTTCTCGAGTGGCAGCAAACTTTTCTCTCTTAGAATTTCGTAGAGTAAACGTACGTACGTAATGTATGAATTTCAAATTTTATCATAATGAATGCAATCTCAATTTTAATCTCTGCTGTTGACTTGCCACTAGGCTGGAATGAACGTAATTCTTGCTTGTGTATCATCTTTTCAAAGTTTCTGCGAAATTCAACTTATGTATTTGATTTTATTATAAATGTGAAAATCAGAGGTATCTTGTTACTGACAATTTTTAATTGTCCGTGTACGGAAAAAAGTTACTATTGCGGTATAACGCGGCAAGGTATTCCGCTACAGATCCTTATTAAGTCGGTTCTACATTAGTTGCAAGCTGATTGCAAGTTTGTTGCGACAGCCAATATGAAGCGTTGATTTCAAAATGCAAGTTTCAGATTGGCTGTCGCAACAAATTTGCGATCAGCTTGCAACTAATATAGAACCGGCTTTAGATGTAGATATGCTTCTTCTTCTAAAATCGACAATGGATGTTCAAGAGTTCTTTTTCCTTTTATGTGATTAATTTATTTAGTGTAACTATTAATTTTTTGATCTAGTTTACATTGTTCACTCCGACCTAGCGGCAAGCTATCATAGAGATTGCAATTGAGATTGCGTTCTGCTATTCATTACGAGAAAATTAAAAATTTACATTACAAATACTTTACAAAACCTAAAATTTTAATTATAGAGAAAAGTTTGGTTGGTGATTGAAGACAGAATCCCCTACATTACTTAACCTCGACGAATATAGCTCTCTGGTTAAACCCTACCAACGCTAGGATCATTCATGGAGTTAACGCTATCGCGCTATTCGCTCCAAGAACAGCGTTGATAGCGTTTGCGTCCATAGCGCGAATAGTGTTTCCCCGAACGCACCCATAGGAATAAAATTTGTAATCCTTAAATATAAATGTTTTTTTTTTCGAATATTAAACTAGTGTCAGCTGAAATCCAATTCATTTCAATCCATATAATCCATTTTCATGGATTTAAAGTACGTATTAAAAAAATTTTAATTCATTTGAATCCATTCTTTACTGGGAAGATAAATACGGAGGTTAATATGGTCAGAATACGAATGTCGTATATATAGGGAGTGTGCATTAATATAAATAAAAATCCATCTATTACTAGAAAGACGGTAAAAAGCAATGGCTAGATGGACAATATTTTGAATGATCAACCATTGTAACTATTTTTTCATAATAAAGCCATATTTTTATCAAAAAATCCTTTAAAATTACGACGTAATTACAGTATTATAATAATTGCTTACTATATTATTGTAGAATATACACATAATATGTTAATAATAAAAAATTTAAATATTAAAATAAAAATCATGTAGGAAAGAAAATATTTTAATATTTGCCGGAAGATATGTTCCTAGCATACTTTTTGTATCGCGATGCTCCTGAGGCGCAGCGTCACGTGGGCTCGGCCGCCGAATCTCGAGTGGTAATGGGGGGTCACCTCAGGAATCTGCTCGAAATGGGCAACTAATTCCGAGCACTGTTAAATAAACCGTCGTATTTTGAGAGATTAAAATAATTTGATACTGATTGATATGATGGAATTGCGTAATGTCGAGACGAATGAAGCAAAATGGCAAAATTTGAGTGCATAAATATAGACATCAAGATAAAAAAAACAATGATGCATTACATGCGATTTCAGTGTGCCCTTTTCCGCACTTTTCCATCACGCATGTTTTGTTTGCTATGTTCACACGATGCGGAAAAATTATAGTAAATGCTTTAAGGGGGTATAACACCTTTTACGGCCAAAATCGACCTCATTTTCAAGATTTTTTTCTACATACAAAGAAGTGCGCAATTCAAAATCGGGTTTTTGGGCTTTTTTATTTACATATTAAAGACACTGAACATATTTTTTTTTTTTGAAAAATCATCATGGTTTATAAAATAAACACCGTCAAAAGAGGCCGCTAGCGTCGCGTATGTCTTGCTGGTGTACACGATTGTGGCTGACTGGAGTGACCTAAAGCAAAAATACAAATTGGTTCTTAATCTGTGATAGTTTGGCTAAGGTAGTACCGGTGGATTTTAAAAAATATCAATTTTTGAGAAAATGGCGCGACTTTGAAAAAAAAAATCGAATTTTCGCCTAAAAATCTGACATAAAATCGATTGCCAAAAAAAATCTAGTGATTCTTTTTAAAAAAGGCTAGGTAGTACCATAAAGGCACCCATGCTGAGTATAAAGATATTTGATTTTTGTCGATCGGATAAAAATTGTGGGCGTTGTGATGTACACCAGCTTGAAAAATAGTGTTTTTCAGAAAACGCGTTTTAAGTTTTGGTACGAGAAATCTTGCAATTATTAGCTTATTACCTTAATCGGCAATACCTGGCCCGTACAATTGTCCTTCCAAATTAAGGTCCTCATCATCTTTGGCCTTTTTATTGGACATGTCAAGTCTCCGAGCTGCTTTAGCTTCCGCAGTCATGGCGCGCTCGGCTGCGCGGATCCGCCGTTCATCGGTTTCTATGCAAAAGTTGTAGCAGGTGGTACCGATCGTTAAGTTAAGAACTTGCATAATTTCCAATACACTTTTTAGGCCATCGTTGAAATTGCAAACAGCAATATTTGCAGCAATATCGACGATCGCCTTGCTGCTGTGGACCCCTTTCGGCGCTATAGACCACAGCACAGAGTTGAAGCTCTCGTTGTTATTTTGAGTATACCCGCCAAGACAGCGGGATAATAAATCGTCAGAACTTAATTCTTCGTAGATAGGCTTGACTGCTTTGAAAACTTCATCCTTCATGGCTTCTTTGTGTTTATATTCATTTAATTTATTGAGCGCTCTCGCCTGCTGCCACGTACACCACGTACCCACTGGGCAATTTTCGTGTCGCGGTACGCTATCAGTGGAAATTTTGTGAAATAAAGTAGCCCATATTTCTCGTTTCATACCTTCGATGGAATCAGTATTTCTGCAAATAGCTAAACCATAGTATATTGTCAATTCATCAATAAATTTTGCAGTCAGTTTTCCACGTCCTCCAAGACCACGTACATTTTTTTTTCAAATTACAAAGCCTCGTACCCATTCGTTTTTGCACGTGGTCTATACATTCTTTTTACTATTAGGAAACCTGAAATACTTGACAAACACAAGAGAAAGGCAGCGAGCTCGGTGAGCGCCCCGAGGCCCTCTCCCCGCGCTAGAGGTAACACACAAGCATAGCTGTTTTCGACGTGAAATAAATTCAAGATCGCTTAGGCGTTAATGGGATCATATTCTAGACATCTTAAAGTATCATTTAAGCCAATAAAAAATTTTTGTATTTTTTGAAGCCGCAAAGGTGTTATACCCCCTTAAAGCAGTTTTCAAAAATTGTTATGAGATTGTAAATATTAATTGTAAAACATTAAATAATACAACAATGATAATTGTTTTTACAATTTGAAAAATTATATTTTATTTTAATAAATAAATTATTAACATATTCACGCTGGATATATCATGTGAAGATAGCACACAAAACTTGCATGATGGAAAAGTACGGAATAGCGCTGATTGGTTACTTTAATGACGCATTCTGTATTCCGCAGTCCTATTCCGGATCATATGATTTCACCCTAAGAATGAAATCACACGCGTATGATTTCAATAATGCATCCAGCATGAATATAATTTAAAAACTACTAACTTTATGTTAGTAATTTGCTTATTAAAATAAAATATAATTTTTCAAATTTTAAAAACAATTATCACTGTTGTAGTATTTAATGTTTTACAATTAATATTTATAATTTCATGACAATTTTTTGAACTGCTTCAACGCATTTACTATCATCTTTCCGCATTGTATGAACATAGCACACAAAACTGGCGTGATGGAAAGTGCAGAAAAGGGCACACTGAAATCGTACGTAATGCATCATTGTTTTTATCTTGGTATCTATATTTATGCACTCAGATTTTGTCATTTTGCTTCATTCGTCTCGATATTACGCAATTCCATCATATCAATCAGCATCGAATTATTTTAACTTCTCAAAATACGACGGTTTATTACAAGAACAATGACGCACTCGCTATTCCGCAACATCAAATGTGGAATAGCGCTGAGTGGTTGTTTCAATGACGCATTCTCTATTCCACAGTCCTATTCCGCACTGTGTGATTTCACCCTTAATTGATCCAGAGTATGCTCTAATGCTTCCGGTACACCAACGCGATGTTCATCGCGCGTGACATACGACTCCAATGAGTACAGCTTTACCGATATTTTCATTCTAAAAGTATGTCATTGGATATCGCATGTCGCGCTCGACTAACATCGCGCTGGTGTGCGGGGGCCATAACGCGACGCGAACATCTAGTCATATTGGTTTCAGTGATGCGAACGTATTGGAGCGCGTGGGCATGTTGGAGCGTGCAAACAAACCTTTTTATGCCCGCTGCAGACCAGGGGCTCTATTCTTGAAAAGTATCACATACGAAAAATTAGAGAAATGTTATATTATATGTAACGCATATTATAGTATTTCCTTAGTTTTTTGTATGCGATACTTTTCAAGAATAAGAGTCTTGCGTGATGTTTGTCGCGCGCAACATGCAATATTCAATGAGCGTACAGCTTTACCGATGTTCTCATTCTAAAACTATACGCTCATTTAAATATCGTGTGTCGCACGCGAACATCGCGCTGGGCTTCTATTCAAAAAATATCATACGAAAAACTAGGGAAATACTATAGTATGCGTTACATATACTATAGCATTTCACCAACCTCGATTAACCGACGGTTACATGGGGCTCATTAAAGTTACCGACGAGATATTAAAGACCGACATTTTTACATTTTAGAGTCGCGTTCTTGTGTGTGAAGTGATTAATGTCCGATCTTCATAGTCAGTAATTCATAGTCAGGTCTTATATTTAAGGCTTCCTTAAATTTATCTTCAGATTACTGTACGAATTACTTCATTGGCTGTATCTAAAGATAAATTTAAGAAAGCCTTAAGTACAAGGTCTGACTATGAATATAGGCATAAGAGTTAAAAACTGATAATATTGTACTAATTTTATGATTTATTGACTTAGTATTTATGCAGACGTATTTATGCATTTATAATTCAATAATACTCGATTTTTCTTTAAAACTGTGATGTATGAGCTAAATATTTATGTTAATAATTGCAAATTTATATCAATTGTTAAAGTCAGCGTTCTTCAATTATTTTCGGGCCCTTGGGGTCCTTTTTATACCACCAAAAATTTATTGCCAGTGCTGAAAATGTACAGTATACGTAATGTAAATTATAAATTTTCAGCGCTGGCAGTGAATTTTGGAACACAGCTATGTAATACGATGTAATTTCACCCCCTTTTTTTTGGTAAGCTAATTTGATTGGTACTAGTAGGTTTTAATAGGTTTTCATGTGCTCGTGTAGAAAAATCTCTCAAAAAGTTGGCAACTCTGCCAGTATGTATAGAGCTCACTGAATATTACGTTTCTGTTGCTATGTTAATCATGAAACAAGAAATAAAGTAATAATAAAGATAAATAAACAATACATAAAATATACAATAAAATGTAAAATGAGTAATCATTTTAAATAGCAGCAAATCAGGGTAAAATAAAAAAATATAAATTTTTATTGTTTATATAACCTCTTGATGCTTTACTATCTATTGACATAATATATTACGAGATATAAACAATGCTAAAAATACTATCAATACTTTCGCAAAATCTGCAAGAATATCTTGAAGATATATCATATACTGTAAAATTTACTAAATATTCTGTGATATTTTGCAAGTGTGCTTTATACTGATTTTTCGAATTCTTACGGAGCTTGGCAAAAATAGCATAGTTTCTAATTTATAAAGATGATAAAAACTGTTAAATATTGTAAAATATATTAAATTACAGTGATTTAATTGAAGTTCATACTTCTTTACGGACACTTCTATTTTTTTGAAGTTTCATGTTCTTCAAGTAAGCTAAGAAAATGGGATCCGAGCAAAGTTCTCAAAATAGTAATCAAAATGCTAATAATGAAAAAATAAGAACAAGTCAACTCAGACGTGGTAAAAGTGTTCCAAATCGTGAAAGAATACCAGAAGATACTCCACCGAGATGTACCAGTCCTGGCGCTAGCATTTGCTCTGATTCTGATCTTCCATATATTTCTTATACAGTGAATCGACCTATTGGAGATTCACCGAAGATGACAAATAAACAATCACAAATCTATAGAGGAAAGAATATTGGAGCTGGGGAAATCTCAAGGCGGAAGAATAGTCTAGGCGTAACAAATCATAAGTAGGTATTACTGGATTTATATATGAATATATGTTTTTAATATTTTGAGATATTTCAAATAAAATATATATTTATAGGATGTTTCTAATCACTCGCAATCCAAACACACTACAAGATTAAGTGTTTTATTCTGAATCTATCGAGATTAATAATTTGTTAATCTGCAGCATACTTAATTAATAAACCATTTTTTAAATTGATTTATAAGTTTGTAACAAGTTTGTAACATTATTTATAATAACTTTTCAAAATGCTCTCCATTTTGTATACATAACATGGTTCAATCAATTATGTCGTTTGTACTTCGCTGTAGCATCTCTCACAGTTTATAAGAATCCAGTAGAAACCGAAGATGAGATGATGACTCAATTACATTTCACAACTTTGTAACTGTAAATGAAGTGATGTTATAGCGAAATACAAATGACACAATTGATTAAACTATGTTATGCATACAACAAAATGGAGAGCATTTTGAAAAATTGTTATAAATAATATTATAAATAATAGTGTTACAAATTTGTTATAAATTAATTTAAAAAATGGTTTATTAATTAAGTATGCTACAGATTAACAAATTATTAAGACTCTATAGATACAGGATAAAATGCTTAATCTTGTAGTGTGTTCCATTGCGGATGATCATAAACACCCTGTATATAAAAAGAGTATCCTTCAAATTATATTAAATAACAAGCCAGTTTCATTACTTTATTTTTCTTATAAATATATTTATACAAAAAATAAGTGTTATTATATATCAGAGTATTTTTTAATGTAATATAGTACTTTCATTATTAGACAACATATATTATATAAAAATGTGTTCTAATACAACAATCAAAATTTTCAAAATATCTTATATATAATAACTCTTTATATATAATAACTCTGTCATATAGATACTTTATATATAATAACTGTCATATAGAATTTTATTAGTTTGCTCTCTTTCCATGTTGAAAGTCACAAGAAGATTAATATATCGGACAAGACACACAGTATCGTAGTGGTAAAGTCAGCTCAAATAGATCCTACAGCAGACAAAGATCCTGATATAGTAAAACTACAAAGTATCCCAATGTTTCTACCAATTATGCGTGGCACATTGAATCTACCACCTGGTGTACGCGATCCAGAGGTCCTCGAGAGGCTTGATCCTGTTGGTCTGTTCAATCTATGTGCACGTTACCAACATCATCTAAATACAAATGCGCAGATTATAGCAGCAGAACAAGTTACTCTATGTATTAGTATGGAAACAGAATTTGGCAAGGTATTAAATCTCGCTGTAGATCGACAAAAGAAATTCGCTAAATTTACAGAACAGATAAATAAAGTGCACGAGCTTAGCCGTCAGTTAACTAGATGTCACTCGCTTCTCAATCAAACCCTTGAAAGTCTCGAAACGCTCAACAATCTATTACCAATTGAAGAGAGGCTTGAGCCCTTTGTTTGGACTACAGGTTAAATATATCCAATATAAGAAAGAAATCCAGATAAAAAAAATTTTATTATTTTTTTAAACAAAAACCTGGATTCTCTGTAAAATATTTATACCCTACAAAGAAATTGTGAATAAGATGCAAGCTTTGAAATATCTAATTTAAGTTTTAAATTAATTTTATTATGAGTTTTAACTCCTACATTCAACATAATCATAACATAAAAAAATAAGAATAGATCAATAAAATAAATTAAAAGAAAAAGTCAAATATATGTACTTTATTCAAACATAATTTATTGCTTTTGTAATTTTGAACATACCCTAATAGTTTCTAATCGCTCAAACTTCAATTGTTTGTAGGCTGCAATAGTTTCACTTTATTCTTTAGTTTTTTTTCTTTCCAAATTACTTTAGAAATAAAAAAAAACCTTCTTTAGAACCTTTTAATAACGAATTCAATAATAACTTTTTTGGCTTTCTAACTTCATTAATTTTATTTGCAACTTAGAAGGTTCATATCAAACGATTACTTCGCTAAAAACAATCTTATCTTGCAACCTCTCAAATTCATCAAGCTTTCAAACTTCTTTCCTTTCTTTGTACATACTTTCAGTCTTTGCTTTTCATCTTTTGATGAAGTTGCAAAACTTTCAAGTATCTCTTTTCTATTAATATTATTATACTTAATTTTTAATGTTTTTACAGCATCTTTTTTATGTTTACATTTTGCTAGATCTCGAATTTTAGTAGTATTTGAATCTCGTTTAATATGAATACCATATTTTTTTTCAAATGCTATTTCCTTCAAAAAATTATATGTCTCTAGATACCCTGTGCATAAATTGTTTATTAGATTTGTCTGGTTGGTGTTGAAGTATTGATATAACTCTAGTTTTGCTCTTTGATTTGATCTGTGATGTAGCCATATACAGATAAGAGCATTCTTTTTCTTCTTCTTCCTTATCAAGATGTCAGTATTGATCTTCACAGCTTCTTTTAATTTAATTATACACTCCAAACTCTTTGGCATTGCTTGATCGTTTACATTTCTTGATATTTGTACACAATTCTAATCTAAAATCCGTTTCTGATTTAAAATAATCATCTAAATCTAATATTTTATTGTGCACAAGCATCAACTTTATTGATAACTTACTTCGTTAAATGTTGTAAAGCGCTGCTTGTCTTTAATACCCTGATGCTTCTTCCCTGATATTTTGCTGCCATATTCGCATCTCATTGATTTTTTTGCGTAATCCACTATTCCTCTTTGTTATGCTTCCATGTGTAAAGCAAAGAGGATATGTACATAAGGTGTATTCGTTTACGCTAGTGGCTAATGGTATATCCACACAACTTGCATAGCCGCATAAACAAATGCATAAAGAAAATTATCCATCGCATTTCTCTTACAAAATTGCACGTAAAATGTGATTGGATAATTTTCTTTATGCATACGTTTATGCGGCTGCAAGTTTGTGTGGATATATCCTAAGATGCCGTCCCATGAGCGGAAATTTACAGCGGAACGGAACAGCGCGACCAATCACAACTCCGCAGTCATTATTCTGTGTCACGTTCCACAACTTCATTTCTCTTGTCTAATAATTATTTTTGAACAGACTCGCTAACAGACCTGAGTAATATATTATACGGGCACCAAGTCCCTAGAGACGCATTTGAATGCGATTACATGCGGAATGCGGTATACGGTACGGGCTAGTGACAAACTCACATTAGCATGAATTTTTTTAAATATATTAACTTATTTTTATGCACACACGCGCTTCATGTAATTGCATCCTGACACCGTTGACGGGGCGGTCAATGGAAGGAGAATAGGAATGCCCATGAGCAAATATAGAAAAGAGGCATAGTAGTGCGCGTCGTCCAGAGCGGCCACACGCGAATTACCGTTTCGCTCCTTCCGTTGTTTGACCAATCGCCGCTCTAGATTTTAAACGCCGCGTGCAAACGTAATACTAATGGCTAATACTAATGCAGTAAAATGAGACGCGGTAACCAATGAACACATTAGGAGCTGTAAACTTATTGGCTACCGCATCACATTTTGCCGCGCAGCAAGCGTTTCCGCGTCCAGCGTGCAGAAGCCATAAGTCTAAATGCAATTTTCTCGCATTTCAATTTCTAAATCTAAGAATTTCGATCTTAATTTTAAATTCGAAGCATTAATCCAATTTCTAAATCATAAATCCTAACTCATAAATTGTAACTTGTAATTGATTTAGAATTAAATCTCGTGTAAAATTAATTATTAGTTTAAGGCATTAACTAGTACAAATTGTTAAATATACATTCAATTAATCTCATTCAAGTGTGCATTTTATGGATATTTCCATTCTCTTAGCTTTATTCATCCTAACACTAATAATAATATCTTAATCCATCCTAACGCTAATAATAATATAACCGCTATCGAATATTAACGAAGCGATCGCGCTTATTGGTGCGATTAGAATCTGCAGCTAAATTCGCCTAAGAAGCAGTAGAGGCCTTGGTACCCTGATCACTTCTTTTACTGGTGGATTCGGGAACACTAGAGGACATTCGACCGGGTACCTCAAGGTAAGAAATTTCTTTCTACATTCCGGCAATTGGAATCTGCCGCTAATGAATTATCTTTAGCATGTGTCCCACGTATCCGCGTCCGCGCCCATCGATGCTTGAATCTTAACGATTAGTCCGTACTCTACGTGCGTTTCCTTACGTGTTGCGTATCCTTGTTATTTTTCCAACATAGGAAAATCGATACCATCAAATGTCTTGAATGTTATACTTCCGCGCCGGAAAATGAAAAGAGAAATTACCAAGGGATCTTACGGCATTATATTTATTTGGGGCTCCCTAAACATTTCGAATCCTGTAGTGCATGTTCTGCGTTAACTGTCACTCGACATGCCGTCATAAGTTGTCCTGACTGTCTCGAATAGAGAGCCTATAATCAGAGTGGCGCCATACGAGAGATGACGTCATTCTGCGAAATTCTGCGAAGAGAAAGAGATATACGGTCTCAGTCTATCCAACAGACTGTCAGTTTTAGGGTTAGGTGCAACAGCATTGAACGACATAGATACGTAAAGGTACATAAATAAAAATAAAGTTATCGAAATTATTTTAGAAATATGGTTGGATGTACAATATCGTTTTGTAACAATTCATTAAAAAAAGGATATGTTATGAAAATAATTCCGAAAGACACAGAACGCCGAATGAATTGGTTAAAGAGTATAAATGATAAATATAAAATTGGACACGTCAAAAAATTCATCTGTATGTGAGGTAAAGTAATTTATTCTTTATAAATAATGTATTTAAAATATTAAAATAAAAATGTAACATAAAATATACACAGATTAATTATAATATCTGAAGGCACGGTAGTGTCTTG
>JAANIC010003908.1:4329-20534 GCA_017607545.1 Acromyrmex charruanus | reverse complement strand
ATAAATAAATAAAATAAATAAAATTAGAAAAATTAAAAAAATTAAATTGAAAAATAAAATAATATTAATACAATAAAATATAATATAAAAATATAATATAACTTTTATATTTATTAAAAACTCATTTATTTTGTATAAAAATGCTTTTCAAATAATCGAGGTAACAGAAAATACCTGAAACGAAACGAGGCACATGTCCGACCCGTTCGTGTGGTCTCACGGATTAGATTAGGTGATATGCTCGCTTGTCTTTAATCCATTTGTGTCACTGAACATTGGAGCACATGAATGCAACTGCTCCAACCTTATCTGTGATCTAAGTGCTCTCTGGGTTAATTTGGAGCATGCGACGCGAACAAACCTTATACGTCGGTGTTCTCAACTGCTAGTCACATGACCTAAATTTGCCGAACGGACCTCTGCATGAACAGCTGCTCGGTATCATATCTTCCAAAAAACCAGAAGCCGAGAACTGTAAAAAATAAGCGACAACACGAGAAAAATATCAGGGCGCTCCGAGATTCGAACCGAGACTCAGGCTGACTTACTTATTTGTTTATATATAATAAATTCGCATATGATTTCTAGCGTGACTTGCATAGCTCTTTAACTTTAACATTGTATTCAACATTATTTAATTATTCATTATTTAATTTGTATTTTTATATAAATAAGAAATAATATGTCAAATAACCTTACGTAAGCTTTGCAAAACATCATCTCTGAGGAAAATTTTACTTGATATAAAATATGTTATGTGTCGTAATGTATACCCAAGTAACACACAATCAAATTAACGTAAACTTTGGGTTGAACATGTCACGCTTGACACTCTTTTAATCAAAAAATTTGACTGATTAATTATGCCATTTTGACATCATTTCGATAACATAATGACCTTTAATATTTAATTGATTAATGATGTCATCATTTTGATAACATAACAATCTTCCATAAATAAATTTTTAGAAATTTCCAAAAAGATAGGAAATCCATCAGTAACATAATGTTACGTGTAACATGTATGAAATATCAGCAAAACAAGGTAACCGTAATATAATATCCTTGATTTGCTGACATTTCATGTTACATGTATGTTACAAGTAACATTGTGTTTACTAGGAATATTTGTTTTAAATAATAATTATACGCAAAATATAAAGAAAATTATTCTTTAATGAAACATTTTATAATTAAATACATTTATATGCCATGAGAAAATAAAACATTAATAATTACAAAAAATATGAAGTCTATAAAATATGAAGTCTGTTAGATTTTATATTAAAGATATAGTTTATTTATCGTATATAAAGTTATTAGTTAATATTATCGTATATAAAGTTATTATCTTATTGTAGTTGAAAATGTAGAATTATTATAATAGTAAATGTTAAAAAAAGTTTCTGATTGTAGCCTAAATTGTAGATTTAAATTATAAATATAATTAACCTTTAATACACTTTTAAAACGTTCATGACGATTTTTCATACAAAAATAACCATGCATGCATGCATGCATACTATGAATAAATGTATAACGTTACATATATTGTAAATATAAGCACCGCACCTAGACCACAAAATAACTTTTAATAAAATCTACATAAACAATAAGGGATATTAATAGCTAAACATACTCTTTGAAATAACTTTATCTGATCACAGTCCAAAAAAATTAAGAAAATTAAAATTATAATTATTTCAACTAAAAACTTTAATAAGCTTTTAATAGATGGTCTAGTTTGATTTAGGACAAGTTAGGATAAAAAACTTAATAAAAAGAAAATAAAAATAATATCAAAAAACAATTTTGTAAATAAATCATACTTCTACTGAGATCTTTAAGCAGATGTTTAACCATCTCTTTAAAAATTTCATTGCTTCTGGTTACTCCAAATAACTTAGTTTCTCCAAATTTTTTTAATAAAGCGCCTGGAAGGATGTAAATTTATTTTGTAACAGAAAAATTTTTATCTTATCGCTATAACATAATTTATATGTCAATTTTTACTCACATTCTATAATTTGACATAAATGAGTCAAATTCTATAAATGAGTAGGCTCAAAAGAAATTTTGGTTTCCTTTTCAGCTAATGCATCGAGCAAGATTATTCGAAATAATCTTGGATAAAATAGAGCGAATAGCAACATTTATGTTAGTGGTAACTGCTATGCGACCCGCAAGATAATTAGCTTATGTACAATTAAAAAAGACAGATACGAGTATGTACTGTATATACATATATGTATAACAAATATATATAAATTTATAGATAGATATATGTGTTACCAAACCCTTAGAAATTCGGTGAAGGAGACAATGAGAGTGAATCGAGAGAGTATGGAAGGACGGCTAGACTCAATCTCACAGAAGCGAATATCTGTGAATCGCACCTTTTTGGTCCCGGAATATGGGTCAACGTTCCGAAGGGACCCTATGACGCTGTTCCGAGGAACAGTACGAACGTCGGACCTACTTTTTGGGTCAAGGAACTTAATCCTTTTGATCCGGGACTAGATCTCGTACGATCTCAGGCTTAAAAGGAAACAATGCGAGAGGTGATTCCAATAATGGCAGCTAGGAAAATATAAATGACTTACATTTATTAATAAAAAAAAGAAAATTAGGGTTATATAAGATATTTATACATATATTTTTTTACATAAAAATAAGAAAACTTATCCTTGTACGTGTAATTACAATCGATTTTTGTGTAATGTGGTTGAGTAAGAAATAAGTTATGGAGGTGCGCGCGCGTGTGCGTGTGCGTGCGTGTGCGTGTGCGTGCGTGCGTGCGTGCGTGCGTGCGTGCGTGCGTGCGTGCGTGCGTGCGTGTGTGCGTGCGTGCGTGCGTGCGTGCGTGCGTGCGTGTGTGTGTGTGTGTGTGTATGTATGTATGAGAAAAGGAAAAGGTTATTGGATATTGGAGGTAAGGAAAGTGGTGAGGAGCACATTGAGATGAGGTGCTTGTACAGGTCGGTGTAAGGGGTGAGTTTCCCTGGGATGTAGACCGTAATTATTCTATCCCCTTCGTTAGAGGAGGACGAATACAGTCTAAATAGCCGATCGATTGGGATCCGATTGAGAAGGAGGAGTTGGGAGCTGATTTAAAAGAGGAGACAGAGGAAATCCTTCTTCGAGGGGAGAAGGGAGAGGAAATTCTTTTTCAGAAGAAGGAGGAAGAGGGAATCGTTCCTCGAGAGGAGGAGGGGGAGGGAATCGTTCCTCGAGAGGAGGAGGGGAATAATTCATGATTTCTTGGCGGGATCGATGACAGGAGGAGAGGTGAAGTCTAACGATTGTGTCTGATCTGATACTGGCGAGTAGGAGACCTCAAGATAGCGGTCGTCGGTCGGTTGTGGCGGTACGGTTGTGGCTTGGCCATGCGGACGATTCCGCCTATTCCTCCTGACGTAGGAGGTTTGTCCCCATTTTCTAACTGACGTACCAGCGCGCATTATAACCGAAGAGTAAAATATATATGTTTTGTTAGAAACGCGTATAAGTGTGTATATATGTTTGTTTTCATGCGGGGAAACGTGTGGATGAACCAAAAGGAATGGCAGGGGCGACTTACTGGTTAGCTGGCGGATCCGAGATCTCGGATAGCTATTGGTTGATATGAACGAGGAAGTCTATGGAGCGTCCCAGAAGGGCAGTCGTAGTGGCGTATGCCTGGGTGATCGCAATGACGATTGCTGCCCACAATTTATCCCTTTCTCTTTTCACTTGCGTAAAAAACGAACTGGCGTGACTATCGCGGGTTCTCGTAGGCTGATTTCCGCACTGACCGCAGCTGATCCCGACAATGATTTAAGGCACTCGCGACGTGACTTCACTGACGTGAACTGTACCAACGCGAACTGGGTGAGTTTGATTTTTGTACTAACGCTCTGCGCTTCCGCGGGAGCTCTATTTATACCGAAAAAAGGGCGTTGTGCCTAGGATGTAATAGTTAGTTGCAATGTCACGCGAGATTTACAATTTTTATAGTGTCCTATCGTTGTTAATCTAAAGTGCATCGTTAGAGGAGTTTCAAAAAGAAAAGAAGTTATTTACGTTCTTCTTTAAAGAAGCAAGATTGCTCCAGACGGATGATGAATTCTGTTATCCTCGCGGAAAATATGTCTAGGTAAACAGATGGTTACCGTGCACAACTAGTTTTGCGTGCAGGGCAACCATTGTCAGTTGCGAGTTTGATCTTGGATAACGCTGCCGTGGGAAGTTACCTCATGCGTTTTATGATTTTTTTAAGCGCGACGTAGCGCCTGTTTTTCTAAGATGAAATTGTTGGTCTGGGACGACAAAGCTTGGATTTTTACTATTGCGTGACTTCGGTGCATTTATAATGTCTTTTGTAATCTTGTCACTTTTCGGGCCTGCATTAAGATTGTTATTGCTTTCGGGTTGATTGGCGTTTACGAGTTTTCGCGGAGCTTGTCCGGTCCCTTTTTTCAGTTCTGTCAGACCGTTATCAGAAGGCTCCGCTCGAGTCTCGCAGACGCCAATCATAGTCGCGATGTGGAGCCAAAGAAAAGAATCGTGGCGTCTGTAGAACGTAACACCCCCGCCTTAGACAAATGTTGGGATATGAGAATGCAACATTTGCAAAAAAGGAGAACAGAGAGAGAGAGAGAGAGAAAAAAAGGTATCGATTCTTTTCTTTCGACAACTTGGGTTTGACTACATGGTAACGTCGGATCCACATTTAAGTGTTATTTCTTACATGTGCGTCCTTTGGTTTATTTATATTTAGAGAAGCCGGAACGTTATTAGGACGTTTCTAAAATTCGCCTCTTCAGTTTTTTCATCCTTCCATTTTACAAGTAAATGTCATTATCCTGGTATACGCGTATTATTAGGTACAACTTTGCTTCTGCCGTTTTCCTATAGATGGCTTTAGCGGTAAATGTCGAAATAAATAGATCATAGACGTCATACAATAAATTTGGGCATCTGTCAACATAATCCCATAGAAACATTAGTCGATTTGTGTCTGCATCATAAAGTTATTCTCGATTGAAAATGTCAGTTTACGAGCCAAATTCTCATCATTTGCGGGAGGTTTTAATTTTCTGCTTCAATATGAAGAAATCTGCGGCTGAAGCTCATCGAATGCTCTCAAATACTTATGGTGAGGCCGCTATTAGTGAAAGAACGTGTCGTGAGTGGTTTCAACGCTTCAAGAATGGTGATTTTGATGTCGAAGACCGACATAGCGGTGGAAGAGAGAAGGTTTTCGAAGATGCAGAAATGGAGGCATTACTTGATCAAGACTTATGTCAAAATCAAGAAGAATTGGTACGATCATTGGGAGTGACTCAACAAGCCATTTCAAAACGCCTGAATCATGGGAATGATTCAGAAGCAAGGAAATTGGGTGCCGTACGAATTGAAGTCGAGAGATGTTGAACGGCGTTTATTTGCTTGTGAACAGCTGCTTGAAAGGCAAAGACGGAAGGGATTTCTGCATCGCATTGTGACTGGGGACGAAAAATGGGTTCATTACGATAACCCCAAGCGCAGAAAATCATGGGGAGTTCCCGGCCATGTTTCCACGTCGACGGCCAAACCGAATATTCACGGCTTCAAGGTCATGCTCTGTATTTGGTGGGACCAGCTCGGCGTAGTGTATTATGAGCTGTTAAAACCGACTGAAACAATCACAGGCGATCAGTATCGAACGCAATTGATGCGTTTGAGCCGAGCATTGAAAGACAAACGGCTGCAATACAACGAGAGACACGATAAAGTGATTTTGCAGCATGACAATGCTCGACCCCATGTTGCGAAAGTGGTCAAGACATACTTGGAAACGTTGAAATGGGAAGTCCTACTCCACCCGCTGTATTCTCCAGACGTTGCTCCCTCTGACTATCACTTGTTTCGATCAATGGCACACGGCCTGGCTGACTAGCACTTCCGGTCTTATGAAGAAGTAAAAAATTGGATCGATTCGTGGATCGCCTCAAAAAATGACCAGTTTTTTCGACGCGGGATTCGTACGCTGCCCGAAAGATGGGAGAAAGTAGTGGCCAGCGATAATACTTTGAATCATAAATGTATAACCAGTTTTTTACAATAAAGCCTCGAATTTCGGAAAAAAAACGGCGGTAGCAAAGTTGTACACCTAATATATTGATCTCCAAATTTTCCGGGTTTTGGTCCCTTTAATAAAAATATATGATCTCCAGGCTTGAATTTCTGTGGATTAATTTTCTTGTTGTAATGTTTTTTTGATTTAATTTTGATTTAGCTTCTATGACGTTTTTACGAGCATTTGTTTGGATTGCATGGAATTGTGTAACTAAATTTATTAGATAATCATCATTATTAGTTAATTTGTCTTCAGGGTTTAAGAGGTCATTTGATGGTACTCTTGCTATTTTATCGAATACTAATTCGTATGGAGTATGTTTCGTAGCCTCATGGACGCTAGTGTTGTAATTAAAAATGGCTAAGCCGATCCATCTGCCCCGTTTCTGCGTTGCATATTGTTTCAAGTATTCTCCTAATGCGTGGTATGATCGTTCTAGGGATCCATTTGATTGAGGATAAAATGCAGTTGCACGGAATTTACGGATTCTGCATATTTTTGCTATTTTCTTCATTAATTCACTGATAAAATTTCTCCCTTGATCGGTTAATATAGCTTTAGGCGCTCCTAATATGCAAATAAATCTGTCGACAAAGGCTTCTGCTATTGTTTCTGATATCTGGTAAAGGTATTACCATGCAAAATTTAGTTAACTGGTCTTATAGGGTTAAGATATATTAGTAACAAAATTTAGTTAACTGATCTTACAGGGTTAAGATATATTAGTTACTCTTTCGGTTTTAAGTAAAGGTCCTACAATATCCATGGCTAGTTTGTCAAAAGACTATCCTGCTGTATCGGTGATTATCATAGGTTGTTTGAGTTTTATTCAAACTAGGTTTTTTTACTGACATTGTAAACATTGTTGTACGAAGTCTGTTCAAAAAGTATCGCGAATTTTGAATTTCCGCTGGTTACGTATATTCGATTTTCGAATTTTTGTGGCGTTATGTTGGTACTCATGTCTCTCACTTATGCCGACAAGCTCGGCCATTTTGAATGTTCAGTTAATTTTTAACAGCTGCTTTGCTTGCACGTGTTTTGGCTCGTCTTCGATTTTTGCCTATTCCAAAAAATGGATCAAAGAATCTGTATCAAATTTTATGTGAAAAACAAAATTAAGTGCGCGGACGCATTCCGAATGTTGTCTGTGGCATATGGTGAAGCTACCTTGGACCGAAGCAACGTTTATCGGTGGTACAAAATGTTCTCAGAGGGCCGAGAAGATGTGAACGACGAAGAGCGTGCCGGACGCCCGAGCACGTCAACAACAGACGAAAACATTGATGGAGTGAAGAAAATAGTATTGGCCAATCGTCGAATCACCGTTAGAGAAGTTGCTGAGGACCTAAACATATCGATTGGCTCATGCCATTCGATTTTTACCAATGATTTGGGCATGAGACGGGTCGCCGCGAAATTCGTACCAAAATTGCGCGAATTTTTGGCCAAAAACAACACACTAATGATGCCGCAGCCACCGTATTCCCCAGATCTGGCCTCCTGTGACTTTTTCTTGTTCCCGAAACTGAAGAGGCCCATGAAAGGACGACGCTACGCTATGATTGAGGAGATAAAGACGGCATCGAAGGAGAAGCTGAACAAGATCACAAAAAATGATTTTTTGAAATGCTTCGAGGAAAAAACGTTGGCACAAGTGTATAATATCTGATGGGGATTACTTTGAAGGGGACAAAATACATATTCATGAATAAATAAATAATTTTTGAAAAAACACAAAATTCGCGATAGTTTTTGAACAGACCTCGTATGTATCGTTGAACATCGGACTTTAGATTTTCCCAATGATATTTATGTTTTATTTTGTTATACGTTTTTGTGACACCTCGGTGTCCTCCCGTAGGTAAACAATGCATTTCTCCGATTATTGTAGATCGAAGATCTTTAGGTAGGTATTTAACCAGTCCATTGCATATAATTAATTTGGTTGTTGAATCCACAAAAACTAATTGTAATGCGGTTTTGATATTGCTCCATGGCACGTTGTTAACATAATCGGTTTTAGCAATGCTAACAGTTTGTAATTTTAAGTTTTCAGTGACAAACCGTAAATCTTTTATTACGGCGGAAATCTGGGTGAGGGTCATCGTCGGTCCCTCACGTTGCCCTTCGCTGATAGGCAAAGCTAAATGGTAGTGTTTTTTGTATTTTACAACTTTGACTTTACCTAGAGCGAGATCTCCTAAGCGAGGGATTTCGTTTCTTTCAAATAGTTTTTATGAACCTGAATCCAACGGTCTCCCATTGGTATCGATAAAATATGCAACGTTATCCTTTCGCAAAAATAATAGCTCGCGAGAATTGAGAGTATTGTTTTTAATTATTTAGTCGTTAACAATAATAGGCCCCGTTTTTTCTTTTAATTTCTGAATTTTGTCCTTCCTCAAATTCTTCTTTTTCTTGATTTTCCTCTTCATTGTCGCTTTCTGCATCGCCTTCTCCGTCCAATGAGTCATTTCTGTCTTTTATTCTTTCCGTTTCATTCTTTTGTTGTGAGAAATCTCTGGGTAGCTTATCCTGCTAGGCATCCCTATTTTTTGCTGTTTAGCTTTGAGTCTGCATTTTATTATTTCGAGAAATATTGCGTGTTGTAGCCTTTTCCATAGCTTGTAGCTCTTGTAACTCTTCTATCTCCTTTCGTATAAGAGATATTGAATTCGTACCCTTCAGATGGATGATCGTCTGGTAATAAATCTTCAAGTGGTTCGTCATTAGTCAAATATAATTTAAAATTCTTGTCCTCTTCGTCCTCCTCATCTGATTCCTCTAGCATTTTAGAAATCTGCATCTTTTGGATCATTAAGGTTCAAAGACTTGTGGCGATTAATTATATTGCAGTTCGCTTCTTCAAGATTTTGTGATAATGCATCGGTATTTACATTAGTTTTACCTGCTTTGTATATCACATCGTAATCATATTCAGCTAATTTTAATCTCCATCCTAGTATTCGTAGTGTTTGCGTCCTGTGCATTTTTAAATCAAAGGAGAGGTTTGTGGTCTGTAACTAAAGTAAATTTCCATTCATATAGATAAGGTCTAAAATTCTTGACACAATACACTATGGCTAAAGCTTCCTTCTCATAAGTGTCATATTTTATTTCATTTTCAGTCAAAGTTCGCGAAGCATATGCTATCGGTCGATCTTTATTTATCTCTCCTTGTAATAGGATGCCTCCAATCGCTATTCCGGAAGCATCAGTAGTTAATATAAAAGGTTTGGAAAAGTCGGGATATTGTAAGACAAGTTCTTCGCACAATTTCTCTTTTAATGCTTGGAAGGAGTTTTCTTGATCTATTGTCCATTCAAATTTGGTGTCATTTTTTAACAAATTGGTGAGGAGTTTGATTAATTTTGAAAAATTTGGTATAAATCTTCGATAATATCCAACTAATCCAAGAAATTGTTTGATATTTTTCGGCGTTTTGGGCCTTGGAAATTGCCTTACAGCCTCTAATTTCTTCGAATCGGATTTAATTCCATCCTTACTAATTACATGCCCCAAATAAGTGACTTCGATTTTCAAGAATTCGCATTTGTCAGGCTGTAATTTTAAATCAGCTTTGCGTAACCGTTCTATCAACAAATTATACTTCCTTTCATGTTCTTCTAATGAAGCAACGTAGATGACAATGTCATCCATATAGTTCTTCGCCTTGCAATCCTGATAATACTAAATTCATTAAGCGTTGAAAGGTAGCGGGTGCATTCTTTAGTCCGAAAAGCATTCGGTCAAATTCATAATGACCGAAAGGAGTTTTAAACGCAGTTTTATGACTGTCAGCAGGACATCTTTATTTGATGAAATCCTGCTGCTAAGTCGCATACCGAGAAATATTGCGCTCCGCCTAATTGATCCAGAATGTCGATAATATTAGGTAACGGGTATGCGTCCCCGACAGTTTTTTCGTTTAAGGCTCGGAAATCTAATACCATTCTCCATCATTTGTTTCCCTTTGTGTCTTCTTTTTTGGGAACTATCCATAGCTAGGCATATTATACGGTAACTGAGAAGGTTTTACGATGCCTCCTTCTAACAGTTCTTCTATCTCTCTATTTATTTCTTCTTTATGAATTTGCGGGAATCTGTATTGTCGCGTATTTATAGGTCGATCATCCGTTGTAGATATTTGTAATATATTCGTTACTGACAACTTCTCTCTAGGGATGTGAAATCTGTCCTGGCTGTCAGTTATAAGTTTACACTTGTTTTTTCCTGGAAACTCAAATGCTCTAAATGCAATAGTTCTTCTGTGAATAATTTCTGTGAGTCCATCCTTTCCGATCTTTTCCGATACAACTAAGCATTCACGTAGAATATTTTTCGTAAATTCATTTCGACGTTCCTGTTCAATTCTTTCCTTGTGTTTTGACTTACATTTGCGCATGAATTTGTCTATCATTTCTTGAGATTGATTTTGTGTAGACGTTAGGATTTTTGAAGATAGTTTATTTCCCTTCGAATTACGAAAATTAATATAAGGATTACATGATTGCATTCTTTCTAGAAGTTTATCGATAGTAATATGAGAGGAATCATTTTGATGATTATCATTTTTTGCGGGCATTCCAACTCTTAGTAATTTAATTTTTTTTAGAGTTCTTTTTTTGGAGCTATTTTTCTTTGACTCCCTTTGACAGAATTGAGTCGCATTGCATAGCGAGATTTGATTATTTACTTCCTTGCAATCGACAGGAGCAGAATTTAACAGGGAAGTATGGAAACTTTCCTCTGCGATTCCAGAATTATTTAATTCTTCATGAAGAGTTTGGTAACTTCCCTTTCCAAAATTTTTTGAATTATTTAAATTTTCAGGAGAGGTTTGGTAACTTGCCTCTCTAAAATTTTCTGACTTATTTAAATTTTCAAAAGAGGTTTGGTAACTTCTCTCTCAAAAATTTTCTGGATTATTTAAATTTTCAAAAGAGGTTTAGTAACTTTTCTTTCCAAAATTTTCTGGATTATTTAAATGTTTAGGAGAGGTTTGGTACCTTCCCTCTCCAAGGATTTTGGATTTCAGGATTTCGGGGAGATATAGAAATATTCTCCTCGATAAATATTTGGAATAGAATTTTTTCTTGATTTTTTAATTCCTTTTATTAATTTATTCTCATCAAATACCTCAAAATTTTCATTTATTTTTCTGTTACTTTTGTCTCTTGCCGTAACAACTACGTCTCCGTTCGTAATTCCGTTATTATTTGAACTGGCATCGTTACTAAAATCTTCGAAATGTCAATTTTCGAGGAAGTCTGTTTGAAGAAATTATTACTTAATATTCCAGATTGTAAGATTGAAAAATTACCTGATACAATATGAAATGTAATCTTTTCTCCAAAGAGAGGTAAAATTATTTCTCCCAGCGTATAAACGGGATATTTGTTTATGCCATTTAATTTTAGAATATTGCTAATAATTGACAATACTGTCTTTAGGTACAAAATTTTTCTTGATTATGTTTGGCCCGGAACCGGTATCTAACATAAAAGCTACGGGTAGTGTTGACTCACAAAAGTTTACCTGAACGATAGGCATGCGACTATGCTTGTCGAGGTTCACAGTTATGGGACGTATTTCTAACGCGATTTTGCCTACTGGCCCTTTTTCGATGTCGACGGGTGTGAGACTCGCTCGGACCCCTGTGCCACACCCGATTTCGAGGGATCGCCGGAGTTTCCCTATTCGTTTATCTTTCTTCGGTTATTGCTTGCAATTCGTAATTCATAAGTTTCGAGGAGATGCTCTTGCTCTTTACAATACCGGCAGAATAATGAGTCTGAGGATGTAGCGTTTTGCCTTATCTTAGATCGACAATTTTTAACATTATGCTCAAAATTGTTACAGATTTGACAGACAATTTTTATTTTATTAACTGCGTTATGTTGCTCATTCTGTTTTTTCCAGCAGTTATTAACCGAATGACCTGGCTTATCACATCACTGACGGATTACAGAAGATTTATTCTGACTATTATTATTATTAGTTCGACAATTTTTGGCGTTATGCCCTGATCTAAACATATTTGACAAATAATATTATTTCCCTGTAAAATGTTAACGGATTGTCATGCTTGAGAATCGCGAAGTCGACATTTGTCAGCGCTGTGTCCGCGTTTCTTGCAGATTTGATATATTAAAATCTTTGTTCCAAAATTAATTAATTTTCTACAGTTTGAAGTTAAATGTCCTTCTTTACAAATTTGACAGGTTTCTCGTAATTTATTTGTATTCAGCGCTTTACTCGATGTACTTTCTTGAGTCGCAAATCTGTCATCGAATGGAGTTCTCTTTCTATTCGTAATGCATCGGCTACCGTTTCTTGAATGCCTAAATTCCTTGTTATTCTTTATTCAATTTCTGATTTTAATTCTCTGATAAAATACTTACACATGTCTTTTTCTAAAGATGATTTAATACTTTAATCGGAAAGGGCATTTCTCAAAAGTTTATGGGCTTCCATTATTTGTTTTCCTAAAATCTTTACTCGATTCGCATATGTGATTACGTCTTCCTCATTCTGATGATAAATACGGCCTAACTCGCCTTGCAGTTGGTATATATTTTTTGAAGCGCCATAAACTTGTTTTAAATATTAATTGTGCCACACTGTTAAAGTCCTGATCTTGTATAATACGGCGCGCTTCACCTACAATTCTTGTCCTTACGATTTTTGTGAATTGCGATTCAGCTTCATCCGGTAACATGGATCTTGTTTCCTCGCATCCTTCGATAAAATAGTTTAAAGGGATGTTTTTGCCGTCGAAAAAAGGGTACGGCTTCGATGGCGTATTTTAAGGTAGCAAATAAATTTTGGTGCGTCATGGTTTCGTTAGGTCTCCTCGATTTAGGGATAGCCACAATTGTTTTACGTATTTTTAGACGTGATACCACCGAATTCGCGCGCGGGTTGAATGATTATGTCCTCTGAGTCGGCGGAACCATCAAACACAAGAGTTTTAGAATTATTTGAAATTTCTGATTCATTCAAAGAGAATCCCGCTGTTTTCAAATTTAAATTCGGAGGATTTGAGGGGAATAGAGGTGTGTAATGTGTTTTGTGTACTCGACTTTAACTTATTCAGATTTTCTATAGCAGTTTTATAAAGGCTTTCTACTTCAGATTTATCGCCAGAATTTCTCGTATTCAATCTCGTCTCCTAAGATCACACTTATATCCCGGACGAGCTTCCAAAAATTCATTTAGTCTGTTACGTCCAAACCCTTAGAAATTCGGTGAAGGAGACAATAAGGGAAAATGGAGAGGATATGGAAGGACGGCTAGATTTAATCTCACAGGTTTACGCACAGAGGCGAATACCTATGAGTCACATGCATTTTTCGGTCTCGGAATATGGGTCCGAAGGGACATTATGACACCTGTTCCGAAGAACAGTGCAAACGTCGATCCTACTTTTTGAATCAAGGAACTTAATCCTTTTGACTCGGGACTGGACCTCATGTGATCTCAGACGTTTAAAGAGAAACAATGCGAGAGGTAATTCCAATAAATGGCAGCTAGGAAAATATAACTGACTTACATTTATTAATAAAAAAAAGAAAATTAAAGTTATATAAAATATTTATACATATATTTTTTTTACATAAAAATAAGAAAACTTATCTTTGTACATGTAATTACAATCGATTTTTGTATAATGTGGTTGAGTAAGAAATAAGTTATGGAGGTGTGCGCGCGTGCGCGCGTGTGTGTGTGAATATATGTATGTATGAGAAAAGGAAAAGGTTATTGGGTATTGGAGGCGAGGGAAGTGGCAGGAGCACATCGGGATGAGGAGTTTGTACAGGACGGTGTAAGGGGTGGGGTTCCCTGAGATGTAGACCGTAACTATTCTATCCCTTTCTTTGAAGGGGGACGAATACAGTCTAAATAGCCGATCCCAGTCGATCGGCTCGGGATCCGATTGAGAAGGAGGAGTTGGGAGCTGATTTAAAAGAGAAGAGAGAGGAAATCCTTCTTCGAGGGAAGGAGAGAGAGGAAATTCTTCTTCGAGAGAAGGAGGGAGAGGGAATCGTCCTTCGAGAGAAGGAGGGGGAGGGAATCGTTCCTCGAGAGGAGGAGGGGAATAATTCAAGATTGCTTGGATGGCGAAATCGATGACAGGGAGAGAGGTGAAATCTAACGGTTGTGTCTGATTTGATACTGGCGAGTAGGAGACCTCAAGATAGCGGTCGTTGATCGGTTGTGGCGGCACGGTTGTGGCTTGGCTATGCGGACGGTTCCGCCTACTCTTCCTGACGTAGAGGGTTTGTCCCCGTTTTCTAACTAACGTACTAGCGCGCACTATAACCGAAGGGTAAAATGTATATATGTTTCGTTAGAAACGCATATAAGTGTGTATATATTTGTTTTCATGTAGGGAAATGTGTGGATGAACCGGATGGAATGGCAGGGGCGACTTACTGGTTAGCTGGCGAGTCCACCAGATCTCGGGTAGCTATCGGTTGATATATGAACGAGGAGATCCGCTCTACGGAGAGCGCCAGAAGGCAGTCGCAATGGCGTATTCCTGGGTGATGGCAATGACGATTGCTGCCCACAATTTATCCCTTTCTCTTTCCACTTGCGTAAAAAACGCGAACTGGCGTGACTATCGCGGGTTCTCGTAGACTGATTTCCGCACTGACTGCAGCTGATCCCGACAATGATTTAAGGCACTCGCGAACTTCACTGACGTGAACTATACTAACGTGTACCGGATGACTTTTGTACTGACGTTCTGCGATTCCGCGGGACCTCTATTTATATCCCGAAAAAAGGGCGTTGTGCCCTTTGTCTAGGATGCAACAGTTAGTTGCAATGTCACGCGAGATTTATAATTTTTTTAGCGTCCTATCGTTGTTAATCTAAAGTGCATCGTTAGAGAAGTTTCGAAAAGAAAAGAAGTGATTTACGTTTTTCTTTAAAGAGGCAAAATTGCTCCAGACGGATGACGAATTTTGTTATCCTCGCGGAAAATATGGCTAGATAAACGGATGGTTACGGCGCACAACTAGTTTTGCATGCAGGGCAATCATTGTCAGTTGCGAGTTTGATCTTAGATATGCTACGGTGGGAAGTTATCCCATGCGTTTTATGATTTTTTAAGTGCGACGTGGCGCCTGTTTTCCTAAGATGAAATTGTTGATCAGTCTGAGACGACAAAGGATTGGATTTTTACTATTGCGTGATTTCGGTGTATTTATAATGTCTTTTGCAATCTTGTCACTTTTCGGGCCTGCTTTAAGATTGTTATTCCTTCCGGGTTGATTGGCGTTAACGAGTTTTCGCGGAGCTTGTCCGGTCCCTCTTTTCAGTTCTGTCGGACTGTTATCAGAAAGCTCCACTCGAGTCTCGCAGACGCCAACCATAGTCGCGACGTGGAGCCGAAGAAAAAAATCGTGGCGTCTGTAGGACGTAACATATGTATAACGAATATATAGATAGATAATTTCAGATTTATCATTTATATATACACCACACATGAAAAGTTAGTAACTGATTTATAAAGAAAATTTTCCATCTGGTCAAATATCTGAAGAGTTTTAAAGGGAAAGGGAGGCATGTTTTCTGGCCAGGCAAAATAACTGTCTTCTGGGAACAGTTTACAGGTAATTCTATCTAGAGTAATATTTGATTTATTTATTTTAGAACTCAATTCAACAACAATTTCCAGTACAGTTTTCATGATATTGTTTGAAGAAATACGTACTGACTCGACAGATTTCTTATCTACAAACAAAATGGAGATTATTTTCTGGAACTACATACGAAATATATAAACATCTGCATATTTTTTAATATTCTTTAATACATACTCGTACTTTTAGACATTGAAGCATTATTGTCATTATTCGGTTCTGTTCATTTCCATATCAACAACATACAGAGTTGCTGCAATAAATTTGCTTTATTAAAGCGATTGCCAAAAAATTCATATTTTCAAGAATATGTAACTATTCCCAAAAAATTAAAAACACTTTAAAGGAGAACACGGTAATGATTCCTTGCCTACATTGCAATCTATAACATAGTGAATATAATTAATAACACGTCAATATATATATATATATATATATATATATAT
>JAANIC010003885.1:167185-186906 GCA_017607545.1 Acromyrmex charruanus | reverse complement strand
CCTTCTCCTCTTTCTGCGAACGGGTGATGTCGCAGAAGGAGGAGGCTGAAAGGCAGAGGGAGCGGGCCCCGGGTGGACGTGGCCTTCCTCTGCCGCCGCCGGGCGGTGGAGGTGATGAAGGGGGAGGTGTTGCGCGGGCCGGTGGCGTTGGGGGACAACGCGGGCGCCGGCTACAGCCGGACCGCTCGCGCCCCGGGTCACAGCTCGCGCATACTCGCCATCGGGACCGCCCCACGGGGCGAGAACGGCGGCGACCCCTCCCCCTATACCTGAGGAGACGGAGGAGGAGGAGGACGACGAGGATGAGCATGGGGGGACGGGGTCAGAGGCCCCTCATCCCCCGTCATCACCGACGGCCCCGCGTCGTGGATGCGGGGTGCAGTGACGCGGCGGCGAGCTGCCGACCCCAGGGTCGCACCGCCGCAGGACAATGGATAACCCCCCTGCGCGCGGGGTTGTAGTGCCGCCGCCCCCTAGTCTCACTGCGTGACGGGGGCGGGGTTTCTGCATCGCCGCGCGCGGGGGTTGCGCCGCACGTCTCACGACGCCACGATATGAGGGGCGCCAGACTCTTGAGATCGGCGCCCCTTGGGCGGCTGGGGATTCCGGCGGGGGCCGGGATCCCCAACTCCCGTCCCCCAACAACAACCGGGGTGGCGGGCGCGGGGGTGGTGTCCCCCCCTAGCGCCCGATTCGGGCAGTTAGTGCCTTCGCACCGTCCGGGGCTCTCCCGGGCGGGTAAGACTGTCGGCCACAGCCGACCGGCCAGAGGGGCTCCCAGAATTATGCTGCACGCGTTCCTGGGAGCCCCTCAGTTATGGCCTGTGCAGGACACCCGGAGGGGTTTTATTAGTGGGTGCAAGCCCCACATAACCCCGGTCTCTCCCCCGAGACCCGGGGTATGCGTCAGGCATTTCCCGTCCGTTACCAAAAAAAAAAAAAAAAAGGGTGTCCATTTTGCTCGGGCTTTCCCTACGTATAGTTAAATAACTGTCAATTTAATTCTTTCATAGCTTTCATCGTCAATGCGTATTGTGTCCTATAACATGGCAATTAAATGGAGATTACTTGTAGATGACATATATCTTGATGACGAAGATATTGCACCATTAGAATACAATGGATTGAAAGTGAACGACAAAAGAATCAGATTATTCAATGGTATTTTTAAAATTAAAAAACATTTTTCCTACTATCTTACGTAATCTTCATAAAAATGAATAATTCATTGGAATGTTATTTATATTTAATTCAATCATTACCAAAAATTATATATTTACATTGTATTATATTTGCAAATGTAAAAAAAAGACATGTAAAATCTAATAAAAATCTGGAAAAATAAAGGTAAAGAATTTGTGTAACGCAACTTTTTTTATTATTATATTTTTCTCTTATGTTCATAAATAATTGTACATTCAGTACACAGTCTTAAATCTTTAGTCATCGAAACTTAGACTTAGGCTATGTAATAAAAGAAGAGTAATTTATGCGAAATTACTCAGATTCCAGATATTGAATATCGAAGATGTTATTCATCTTATTTAGAAATTTATCAATGGATTTTTATTCGCCCAAGAGTTTCCTAGTTAACTTCCTAGTGATGTTGGTTTCTTGCAGCTATTTCTTCTTTGTATTAGGGGGTTGCATTAAAAGCCGTGTTTTTTCTTTGTATTTGAGCACTTATTTCAATAACAAAATATATGAATACCTCAATCAAAGTATTTTTCCTCGGAAGCTATGACTTTTTGCCACTTTCCAGGCAGAAGTTGAATTCCACGACGAAAGAATGGTCTGTCTTTTGAGTCAATCCATTCAGCAACCCAATTTTCGACTTCGCTATAATTATGGAAGTGTGTATCTTCCAGAGCATGTTGCATCGATCGGAACAGATGATAATCGCTTGGTGCTAAGTCCGGAGAATACGCTGGGTGCGGGAGAACCTCCCATTCGAGATCCATCAGTGTTTGTTTCACGGCTATAGCAACATGCGGCCGAGCGTTATCATGGAGTAAAATCATCTTTCGACGAATTGATGGTCGTTTTTGCATCAAATTATCATTTAAACGTTCCAATTATTGTCGATAACGCTCGGCGATGATTGTTTCGTTCGGTTTAAGCAGCTCATAATACACGACACCCTCCATATTCCACCAAATACAGAGCATTGCTTTGTGACCGTGGATATTTCGCTTTGGAGTCGATATTAATGGTTGGCCAGAATCAACCCATGATTTTTTGCGTTTTGGGTTGTCGAAAAAGATCCATTTTTCATCGCCGGTCACGATACGCCACAAGAAATTCTTCTTGTTATGCTTTGCAAGTAAAGAAATTGAGATGTTTAAACGGTTGACAATGGCATTTTCGGTCAATTCATGTGGCTGCCATTTTCCTTCTTTCTGAATCTTTCCCTTAGCTTGTAAACATCGTAAAATAGTTGATTTATCGATTTTGAGTTGTTGAGACAATTCTTTGAGTGTTTGAGCTGGATTTTCTTCCAATAGAGCTTGCAGTTGTTCATCTTCGAATTTTTTCGGTTGACCTGTTCGTTGTTTGTCGTGAACGTCACAATCACCACTTTTAAATCGTCGAAATCAGTCTCTACATACTGTTTCCGATGGAGCAGATTCACCATAAATTTCCGCAAGCAATCGATGAGTTTCAGCTGCACTTTTTTTCAAATCAAAATAGTGTAGAAGTACACATCGGAAAAACAACTTATCACGTTCCACTTTAATTCAGTTATAGAAAAGCACATATGTAAACAAGGATGACGTCTGTTGACTGAATTTTAGTAGTAGAAATGTTCACACTTCAAAATGATATAAGTAGCAGATGTCTCTGACCATAGCATACGCAGCTACTGCTATCTAAACGTGAACAGCGGCTTTTAATGCAACCCCAATATAATTCTAATTTCTCTTCTTTTAGTGCCAGAGCTCTTATTTTGAAATCTTCGGAAGTACAAGTTTTCTTTTCTAATAGTGAAATCATTGCCTGATTAGCTATTTTTCCCAGAATGGGTTTTTCCTTTAGAAGGCTTTCCTAAAATATTATAATAAAGCTATATGTATGAATCGCAGCTACTTATTCAACACGATGTAATAAATGAAAATTACGTACTTATGATTTATGTGGCGCTTTGTTGAATCTACTTCTATATACGATTAGACACAGTAATTTTTTTCTTTGGTGTAGAACATTCCTGAACGAGCAAAAGTTTAAATTTTGTACAACTAAATAGTTTAAAAATTAAATAGTTTGCTAAAAGTGCACGCGAAAGTCCAACTGTTGCGATTCATAATTAGAAGATATACATCAAATATCTTCACTTATGCCTACTTCTAATCCATCAGTTGAAGCATTGTAATAAGAACTTATCATTGATCCTTCAGCAATATTTTCGGATTTCTGTGCATTAAAATATTGTGTAATTAGTCAATGTATAAATAATAATTAATCAGATTTTTAGTAATGTGCGTACTTTGGGACAGCAAATTACTTATACAATCAATTTCCTCGACTTCATGTCTCGAACTTGTAGACGACTGAGTATTTACACAGTATAATAAAATCAATTTTGTTATGCCTTTTGACGCAACAATGAGAAATTTAGGGATTCGATTTGCCTTAAGGATTAGAACCCACAAGAAGCGCTGAGGAAGGTACATGAAAGACGAGTAAAAAAACACCATTTCACCACTTTTAACAATTTTATTATAAAGATTTCCTTCTTTTTATTACTGATTTGAAACAATTTTCCCTTTAACAATATTATTTTAACTTTTCGTTAGCGATTATGGTTACTCGTGCTATTTATATTATTATTTCTTTCCAGTGGTTCAAAGTTATCTCCGAAACCTCCCTCAGGTATTCCAGTTCCAGTGGCATCTAGAGACATGAATTCTAACAAATCGTCTTCTAGACGAATAGTTTGCAACTTTTTTTTGGAGATTCTGTGCTACTTGCGTAACTTTTGCCTGCTATTTTTTTTTAAGACATTACTCTTCCAATCCCTTCAAGTCTTGAACAAGTATACAACTTTAAGAAATTTAATCTAAACAATTCTATATTTAATAAACATAAAAACTGTTTTCCAGCAAGAGACATAGAATACAATGTAACACAGTAAATCATTTCCTTTAATATTAACAAACAACAAGGATGAAATGATTTATTGTATTACACTGAGTTGAAAAAACATCCTGAGATAGTCAACTCTGTGGAATATTTACTTTCACCATTCCTTTACAACAGGTCTACAACCTGCAGAATTTACTTTTTCAGTTCACTGTGTCCATAATTGTCTCTTAAAAGCAATAAAGTAATATTGATAAATCAATATAAAGATTATGCATTTCGCGGATTTTCTATGTGTCCAGATCCATTCTTGGAATGCCAACGTTTCTTGAACTTTGCAGTCCACTTCATTAGGTCGAAGAGCAGCCTGATACTGCAAGGTTTACGAAACGTTAGTATTCCAAAAATAGATCTGAACACGGAGAAAACCCGCGAAATGCATAATTTTTATATAGATAGCATCCGTGAAAATCTTAAGAATATTATTGATAAATCAAATTATAGTAAATTATTTTCTTCTATTGTATTATTTAAAGGAACATAAAATTTATAGAACTTACTACTAGGGATACAACGGATCGTAAAATTACCGGATATCCGGATAGAATGTAACATCGGATATCCGATATCCGCTTGGATATCTGAGAAGAAGATTTTTTCGACTGGAGAAAGTATTCTCTAAAAACAACTTATAGAGAAAAAGATAGTAATTTTGCAACAATTTATAACATTACAACATCATAAATATGGATATTTATTTCTAGAACATTTGTATAAGAAAAAATCAACAATTTAATAATATCAAATTCAACCGGATATATTCCTGAATACTAATGATATCCGATCGAATAGTAAAAAAGTACTGGATAATATCGGATACTTTCCGGTGCATCCTTACTTATTACATGTTTTTTACTTTCTCCCTTCGATTGTATTCGTTCTCAGCCAAAATCTGTAGTTCATGAATTCTAAAATAATTTTTTTTTGTTTGTCTGTTACGTTCATAATTTTTATTTATATTTTTTCTTACACAGCATCAAAGCAAATAATCTAACAATCCGTCATGTATAACTCGTCGAAAGGATAGATTAATTAGGGTACAGACTCGGACAAAACTGTTTTCCCCATTTTTTATCTAGTATGTCGCATTTTCACTTGATAGTTACACAATCGGGTGAATATTTTCACGTGAGATGAAAATATGAGAAGTGAACCATCTCACCTAAATTAGACACTCGATACCCAGAATGCTATGGAAGCAAGGGGAGTGCCCTATTACTGAATCCTTCGATCCAATATTCCTGTAGGAGGTGGTGGACAACCTGTTTCCAACTAGGGAGGAGTGCGTCCCTGCCTATACAGGCTCATCTTCTGATGTAACCGAATCTTTCTCTGTTTGTCCGGAAATCGGTCCCTTACCATTGATGTCTACGGTCGCCACGTCTTTTGACCTCCAAAGACGAAGGTACTCGCTTCCCCTTTCGCCTCGTGCTGACTGAACGTCTTTCGTTGTCCTCGCTGTTGGCTGCTTGTTCACTCGCCGCATTAGCATTAAGAGAAAGGTGTCGCAATAATTAAGTCACTCGAATTATATTCAACACAACAACTGTATCTCGTAAAACAAGTACATATATTAGTCGCGCACTGTCAATCAGTTAACGAAATACATCCGGCTCGCGGTGCTCTTTACAATGAGAGTTTCGTTACGCCTCGCTTATTTCTACAGTTCGTCTCATATCAAGCTTCGCACTTGGTCTCGCATACAATCTCGGATTATTGAGTTACGATAGCTTCTTCACGTTTCGCGCTAACTTTCTCGCGTTTCGCGCCCGTGTCTATATTATCTTATCTCTCGACATATATCGCCTATTACCAGGAGGTGATTCCTCTTTACATCTATTCGCTTCTATGGTCGAATCAAGACTTTCTTACTCCTCTATGTTTCGACGAAGACTCCTTTTGTACTCGTTTGCCGCTGCGCTACCATTCAGCACTCTCCCCACTCTCATCACGCTTCCCACTCGGACTCCGTGCTCTGAGCGCTCGCTTCGCCTTCAGCACTTGATGCGCTTACTTCGCCGCACATACTTGCAACCAACATTCGTCCCTATAGTTAATTTACTAACTAGTGCATCCTTTCTTTTTCAGGTACGTGCCGCCACATATTCTTAGAGTCGCGGTGATCTTACTCCTCCAATAGATTTAGGTAAGTATATCAATCGTAATTTGATCAATTGGATGTGTGCTTTAACAGCTATGGTGACCCCTAGGTGCACCCGATGTTAGAGAGAAAAACTTTATGAAAAAGAAAAAACTCCGTTATTCCTCTAGGCAATTCCCCTTATTAAGCCCTGCGTCGGAGATTTCCTGCCTACGCTATTGCTTCCATGTGGAAACGCATTTCTGATCCCGCTGAAGGATATCCGGAATTGGCCTCCGTTGTTGCTTCGGGTATTGGTTTCCCGTATTACGGTGGCACATTCGTAATACTGTGCTTATAAAGCGAAATAGTATTTTCAGGTTATGGCGCGGGAGTTTTCGGAATCCGGCTCCGTTATTTTCTAAAGTTCCCTTTGTCTAGAGACATTACGGTGGGACTTCCAAAAAACCGCGTCCCCTTCTGCCCGAAACAGTGTTCTCGATAATTGGCATGGGAAACCCCAAAATTCGGCTCCATAGTTTCCCGCGACTCTCCATACCATGGAGATTTACGATGGCGGATCTCCTATCAGATCCTCCCGTTTGCCTATAATATCGGTTTTTTGGTTACCAGTGCGCTTACTCTTATTATTATTACCCCCGTATTTCTCGCTACGTTCCTGGTGCCCCCGTTTGTGCCAATGCACATACATTCATTTGTATGTTAATGCTAATTCTCGCGCGAATAGCAAGGTGAGGATACCGTTTGCCATTATACGCAATTACGCTTTATCGCTCCCTATACTAGTGCCAAATAAAGAAATATTTATAATAACGAGAAAATAAAGAAATATCATCTAACGTAATTAACGCAACTCATATAAACTTTATATGGATACCGTCGGTCATTTCGATCAATAGAAACTTTAAACGAAATTTTTTTAAATTTCTTTAAAACTAGCTCTATGCTAGTATTAATTCTATCGCTATCTCGTTCCTCAGCTGGATACAGGTGCGTTCCACTTCGAGTCCTGGAACATGCAGGCGGCTCTCAGCTTCCGGCTGCATTCGCCTCTCTAAGTCCTATAGGATCTGAAAGGTGCTGTGGGACTTACTCCCTTTGCTCCGGCCTCGTAGTCCCTGCAAGGGGTTTCCGCTACTCCCTTGATGCGAAGCGTCCTTCTTTGCTTCGTGATTGCTTCTTATAGCTCCTGACTACCGCACTAGACCTCGCGCTTTCGCCTCTAAACCTGCTTCTGGCGCTTTTTCTGCTCCTCGTTTTCTGGCTTTTTACATGTCCTCCGGCACCATAGTATAAACGGTCAGGAGCCTGGCCGTCTCTCTCTCTCTCTCTCTCTCTCTCTCTCTCTCTCTCCCCTCCCCTCCCCCTCCGGCGCCGTTCTCCTTCTCGGATGACACGCTGACAAAGTTAGCGCGTCTCTTGGCGACTGCCTCCGACATCGTCGATAGTGGGCTATCCCACGGGTTCTCCCTAGCTATATCCTCGAGTGATCTTTCCCACTCAAACCTGGCTTGGATTTGTTTCAGATCCATTAAGTTCGCCTCTTATTGGATTTTCCTCCTATTGGAACGATCGCCCTACTCAGCGAGTTATCGGAGTCTATTTCGAACTCTATGTCCTCCTGGGCCATGTCTAGAGGATCCTGTCCTCGTATCTCGCCTCCGAGCCCGGACGGATCTGCGACTCCCTTCATTGAGCTGCTCTCCTGAGTTGTCTCCTCCTCATCCATCTCGTCCATTAGGATCAATATCTCCGTGGGAACAAGCTCGTTTCTATTGGGCGGCTCTTCGTCGCACAATTCCGACGCCGCCTCCCCTAATTGGTCTTCCGAGTTATCGCGGGGTGTGATTGGCGTGTCACTCAGGAGCGCCCTGGCGTGACTCCCCTGAGATCATTGGATCCGCCGATTTTGGATTCTCCTCCATCTTCATTGCCATCGATACTGCTATCGATTACGTAATTACGTTTCGCGATCCTTCGCCGTCTTAGTAATTTTCGAGTTTTGATTAACTTTTCATTGGTCACTCCATCTCCGGGCTTTCCTCAGCTTTCAGTTGGAGGTTAGTTTTTCCTCCTTTAGACGTTTCCGCCATTACAGTGATTTGCGTCTTTTCCTATATTTCCTGAACGGGTTGTGCTATCGCAATTTGGTCTTGAGCATCTAATCCGGTTCCTCACTCTAAGTTTGGTCCGCCATATTGGATTTTCGAAATTGCTCGCATCTCCTGAACCGCTTGAGATATCGAAATTCCGCTTCGGCCATTCGCTTTAATCTGCCTTTGAGATGTGTTTCCGCCATTTTGGTCATTTGTTTATTTTTTTCAATTTGTGATATCTCCGCCATCTTTAGAGATATTGAGTTAGTTCCAACATCATTCTTCTTCTCCTTTGCTGTAGTTTCCAGCTGCCTACAATTTGATTCTGTGTTCGTCATTTTGTTCGCCATTTTTGCGAATTTCGGCAATCTGCTTTCGCCATTTTGTTCCTTTGCGTCCATGTTTACTATATTACCATCATTTTCCTTATTCTCCATCTTATAGATCATTAAAATTCGTGTTTTATTCCCTTTGATATGACGGTTTTCATTACGCACCATCCTATCAGGTACATTTTGATCCTGAGATCTTCTTTGCTGCATCTCGCTATTTACTTCTTGTGGTTTGTTTTCCACCTTGTAATATCGATTCTTCCTGAGACGTGATCCTCACCTGCGGCTCTTGCTTCTTTTCGCTCGATTCGCTTCTTCTCCTGTATCTATCGTCAGATAGGGTCTCATCCCGCGTTCCACCTGCCTCCATCTGGTACCGTAATTCGCTTCGTAACTTCGTGGATTCCATATCTTTCCACTTGTCTGTCGTGCGTTATCCTCATACCTGGAATAGTAGTAACGCTTGCTTGGATCCCTTAACTCCGCTCGACTTAAACTCGTGCTTCTTTTTTTCATCTCATTCGCTTCGTTTAGCCTCTTTGCGTCTTACGCGCCTGACTTCTTCCACTTTCGATGCTATTCAGAAGTTTCTAAATCCTTTACTAAATCCTTGAGGTTGCTCACCGTCGTCGTCCTTATCTCGCGTGAAACCTCTACTTAATAATGTCCCTTTATCGCCCTGATGATCTCGTGCTCATTCATCGGCGGGAATAACTTAGCCTGTCGCGCGTGCTCCAGCGCATAGTCGGCCATACTAACTCTTCTTTCGGGTCTGTATCTCCTCGTATATATCTTCAGTCTAAACCTTGCTTGCTCTTCGTCCTAGAAATGCTCTAGGAACATGCTTCTTCATATGTTTCTGGCTCGTTCAGCTCAAACTATATTGCTACGTTATTGTCTTTTACTTCATTTAATGTTCAATTTCGCTCTCAGTTTTGAATAGAAAAGTCCGTTATTACTTCACGACTCGATTATGCATCGGTCGGTTGGTTCGCAACCTTGCTCCGCGGACCTTGTTCCGTTATCGGGCTTGTTTTGCCGTGCCAAACTCCGATCACGCAACTTTTCCGTAATTTTATTATTCAGCACTATTGCTTCGATTTTCGTTGCAATGATCCGTCAACGGCTAAACTTCAAATCACTATCCTCGATTACCGTACTTTTACGTTAATGCTTCTTAAATATCTCTAATCTCGTTTTGCGAATCATAAATTTATTGTATAGAGCGGTCTTTCCTAGGATTACTTCTTTATCGATCCTCGCTCTTTGTTCGAGAGCGAATCAAAGTGAGAACGACATCGAGAAAAATTTGAGCGAAAAGACGTTTGAATTATAGTTCGACTTACGCGAATTCTTGATCACGAATCGAACGCGGCGATTTCTGGCGGCGGAGCGTCTTACAGGCGATTGTACTTTTTTCAGAGTGTTCACTGTAATTGGAAAAAGCGAAGAAGCGTTTACTTGACTGAAAAAAGGCGAAGAAGAAGTGGTCTCAGATCGATTCGGCCTTTTATTCCTTTGATAGAACAAAGGCTTTCTTTTTTAATAGCCTAAGAGATTCTAGAAAATTATAAAACTCAATGTGACGATTGATTCGGGTGGCGACGGTCAAGCGGTACGTTACTGCCATGCGCGCCCGCCAAATCGGGAATCCTAATTGGGGTGTCGGTGTGTTACGCGTTTCGCGTCACGCGAGCGCGCGTGCGCTGTGACTATCTGACTTCAATTGCCATTTTGGTGGTTGGGATTTGTGTACGTACGATATGCGGATTGATTACATTTTTTGCCTTTATTGACGAGGTGATTGTCAAGTTTATGTTTTTTTTTTTGGAAATGTTTAAAAATTTTCTAGAAGCTTCCAATCCACCTGTCGCACGTACACCGAATCTACATACTGATTTTTGATATGCATCTCGAACATCCCGTCCGCCTTGTCACGCAATGGCGAAAATAATGCTCATGCTCGGTAAGTGTATAGATGTCGCGCGTTCGGCTGATTATTCGGAAGATTGCGGCGCTTCAGGTGGCGCAGACTGATGATGCTTGTGCGTGTGGCGCACGATATCACGGAAGCCTGTGCTTACACATGATCGGAGACGTTTAAGATTAAACTAATAAGAAAGTATTTAAGAAATATAATGACGCGATCATATAATCTAGCTATAGATATAAATTGAAAGCATTAGCGGACAATCGTGATTACAAAGTCATGATTGCGCAATATTTGAGAACATAATCAGAATAATTTCAAAACGAAAGCTCGGAAATGTAATATAGTACATTGCATTAAGCGGAAAATATATTATTACCAAGAAATTGTAAAATTCGTATCATTGAAAATTGCGAAAAGTAAATAAGATTAACGCGAATATTACCGCAATTACATGCGCTTTGACTGAGACGAATACATTGAATAAGATCGCGCGGTCTAATATAATGTGCGGTTTTATTGCTCTTGCGAGTCCGCGTGTAGAGTGGTCAAGGCAGTGCGTCCAGACAGCATCACCAATTTGACTAGAAGTCGGATGAGGCTGTGCGAACAGTTACTATTCGGGTCACACCGTCCTCTCCTGGGTGCAGTTTTGTGATGTGAGCTAGAGGCCATTTACTTGATGGTGATGTCTCTGAAAGTATGAGGTACAATGAGCCAAGCTGAGGAGCAGTGCTTACCTTGCATCACTTCGAGTGTGAGGTCAAAGAATGCAGGTACTCGCGTGACCACTTTTCCCAAAAATGATCACGCATTCTTTGGAGATGCTCAACGAGAGAGAGAGAGCTCGTTGCCTTCTCTGTGAGCGATGATTCTGGATTGGCTAGCAGCGGGGCTCCAATGAGCAGATGTCCCGGAGTGAGCGTGGAGAGGTCGTCGGGATCGTCAGATAACGCCAGTAAGGGCCAAGAATTCAGGCAGGCCTCTACCTGAGCTAAGAGAGTGCTCATCTCCTCGTAGGTGAGAGTGGTGTCGCCGATTACTCTTCAAAGATGGAACTTTGTCGATTTTACTGCTGCTTCCCAGAAGCCTCCGAAATGAGGTGCGGAAAGTGGGTTGAAGTGCCAACGGATTCCTTCTGTGACAACAGTATGCGTGATACGGCTACCGTTGATGGAAGATGCACGAAGAAGCTCTCGTAGCTGTCGGTCGGCGCCAATGAAGTTCGTGCCACAGTCGGAGTAGATGTCCGAGCATAGTCCTCTCCGTGATGTGAATCGACGAAGTGCGGCCAGGAATGCGTCCGTTGTAAAATCGGAAACGATCTCAAGATGTATCGCTTTAGAGCAGAGACACACAAAAATTGCAATGAATGCCTTGTGGGACCGGTGCCCATGTCCTCGATTCGTGCGAATGAGTATCGGCCTGGCATAGTCGATGCCGGTTTTGAGGAATGGACGTGCAGGAATTACGCGTCCTTGAAGAAGGTTGCCTAGGCGGCTGTGGCGTGACTCTTCTCCATCTGGTACATGTAACGCACCGATGCAGCCAATATTTCGTTATAGCTTGTCCTCGAGGAATCCAGTATCTTAGTCGCAACAGGCCCAGAGTCAACTGCACTCCTCCATGAAGCGTTCGGCGGTGACACGATGATATCAAAAGGCGTGTGAAGTGTTAGTGCGGCGGAATGATCATCGGATGTCGCTCGTATGGAGAGAGAACTGCATGCTTCAGGCGACCTCCGATTCTCAGCACTTCTTGTTCATCGATGAAGGAACTCAAGGTCTGTAACTGACTGCGAGGTGGCATCGGGCGCTGAACCTTTGCGGCAGTGACCTCGTGCGCATAGTGCAGTGCCTAAACTGTTCGGATCCATCGTCCAAGTGCGTCGAGCTCGTCGGCTGTCAAGGTCGACTCCGGACGTCCTTCCGTCGTTGGCATCCTTCCTGGATGCAGCCAACGTGATCCTCAGGAGCTGGTGAAGTGAGAAGAATCGAAGGAGGAGCTCCGGTTTCGTGACAACCTTTGACTATGGTGCGAGAGTGGACGCGTTGCTCGAGCAATTTCTCCGGTGGAGCTTCAGATTGTCCGCTAGGCCAAGAGAGGCCTGACCACCAGAGTGGATGGTCAATGAGCTCGCCTGGTGTTATCCTCCGAGAGGCGCAGTTAGTTGGGTTGTCCTTTCCCGGAACATGACGCCATTGTCCTTCTGGAAATACCTCCTGAATCGTGGATACGCGGTTGGCCACATAAGTCTTTCATCGAGAAGCATGACCCTGAATCTAATACAGAGTGACCTTGGACCAGAGAGTGACTGGAGCTGTGGACAGGCTTAAAACAATACGTGTGTGTGCGACTAATTTTGAGAGCAAGGCGGCGGCGCACAGTTCCAATCGCGGCAAGGACACCGGCTTGATTGGAGCGACCTTGCTCTTCGCCGCTAGCAAGATAACGTTGACACTGTTAGAGCTGATGACGCGAAGATACATCACAGCTGCGTACCTTCGTTCGGATGCGTCGGCGAATCCAGCAGTTCTACTCTCGCGTCCTTGGCGCCCGTGTTCAGTTGCGTCCTTGGCAACCAGAGGTTGATTCGAAGCTATTCAAGCCTTGAGAGTCCTCTAGGAAACGACTCCAATGTCTGCTTGAGGGAGCGAGGCGTCCCAGTCAAGCTTCTGTAATCACGCTGATTGAAACAGGATTTTTGCGCGGATCACTATCGGTCATCCGAGTGGATCAAATAAACGCACGGTCTCTGAAAGAACCTTCCTCTTGGTGAAATTTTTAACGATGCGGCTTCGGATTGAAAAGGTGAATGTGTCGTCGACCGAGTGCCATTGCAATCCCAGCGTTGCGTGACTCTCGTGTTTCCACGACCACGAATCCGCGAGACAGTGATCCGCAGGAATGCCGACGAGAATTTCAGGTTGGCGGCCCATTTTTTCAGCGGGAACCCGCCATGCACAGCTGACGGAACTCGGATTGCATCGCGATTGCGTCGTCTTTAGTGTGTGCTCCGGTCACGATGTCGTAGCAGTACGGCGGAGCCTCGTGGAAATCTTGCTTTCTTGTCGGCAAGCTGACGAAGTGTGCGGATAGCGAGAAATGGCGCGCACGACAGACCATATGTCACTGTGTTCAATCTATACTCGCGAACCGGATCGTGTGTGACGCCAGAGAATGCGTTGATAACTCTCTGTCCTCAGGCGCTACAAGAATTTGGTGATACATTTTCTCAATATCCGTCACGATCGCATATCAGTGCCATCGCCATCGGGTTAGCACATCGGCGAGCGATGGCAACAAGTTAGCGCCGACCAACAGCTGGGAGTTTAGTGACTTATCGGACCTTGTACTCTGAGATCTGTTGAATACCACCCTGAGTTTGGTCAACGCGCTAGATTCTCGGAGCACTCCGTGAGATAGATAGAATCTTGCTTGTGACTCCGATGACTTTGGCATTAACTCCATGTGATTCAGTTCTTCGTATTCTTTTAGAAAGGCGTGGTACAAGTGTCCGAATCGAACGTCACGTTCGCACCGTCGCACCATAGCGGTAGCAATCGCTCGGCTGATTGGCGGGTGTCACTGAGTGCTGCAAATGGCAGTCGCAACGTACCTTCCTTTTTTTTTTTTTTGATATCGGAGGGGAAATGCCTGACGCATACCCCGGATCTCGGGGGAGAGCCCGGGGTTATGTGGGGCTTGCACCCACTAAAACCCCTCCGGGTGTCCTTACCATGCCATAGTTGAGGGGCTCCCAGGAACGCGTGCAGCATACTTCTGGGAGTCCCTCTGGCCAATCGGCTTGGTGCCGATATCTTATTCCCGCCCGGGGATTTTAGAACGTCGGAAGACGACGACCCCGGGCGGTGCAAAGGCACTGACTGCCCATGTTCGGGCGCAGGGGGGACACCACCCCCTGCGCCTGCCCCCTCGGTTGATGTTGGGTGGCGGGAGTCGGAGACCCAGGCCCCCGCCGGGATCCCCAGCCCCCCAAGGGGCACCAATCTCTAGAGTTTGGCGCCCCTCGTTCCTTGGCGCCGTGAGAGGCCTTCGCGGCGCACCCCACGCGCGCGGTGATGCAGGGCTCCCGGCCCAGGCACGAATCCGTCGCGATCGGGGGATGATGAGTCACTGCACCCCGCGCGCGCGGGGGGTCAGCTTGTTTCCGGCGGCGGTTCGACCCTAGGGTCGGCTAACCGCCGCTGCTTCACAGCGCCCTGCGTCCGAGACGCGGGGCCTACGCTGATGGTGGTGGCGGCGGAGGTGGAGGGTTCACTGACCCCACCACCCCCGCGAGCCACTCCAACGTCCTCCTCTTCCGTCCTCTCCGCAATAAAGGAGGTCGCCGCCGTTCTCGCCCCGTGGGGCGGTCCCAGCGACGGGTGCGCGCGAGCGGTGACCCGGGGCGTGAGCGGCCCAGCTGAAGCCGGCGCCCACGTCGTCCCCCAACGCCACCATCCCTCGCATCTCCTCCCCTCTCGCCACCTCCGCCGCCCGGCGGCGGCGGCGGCGGGAGAGGGCCACGGCCTCCCGGTGCCCTCTCCCTTTGCCTCTCAGCCTCCTCCTTCTGCGACATCACCCGATCGCAGAAGGAGGAGGAGGCCCTCCAAACGCTCTCCCTGCCGACCATTTTCTTGACGACAGCCGGCAGGGAGAGATCCTCCCCAATCTCCTGGACCAGGACACCGCGCTCGCCCGCCCAAGCCGGGCAGGTCTCCAGCGTATGCTGCGCCGTGTCCCGGTCCCCGTCGCAGTGGTGACAACTCGCAGTCGGTTCCCTACCTATGAGATACAGATACTCCCCCAAACATCCGTGTCCGGTGAGCACCTGCGTCGCGTAGAACGACAGTCCGCCCCATCTCCTGCCCATTGTTCGAGGCAGGGGAGGATAGCCTCCACGGTCCGGGCGCCCGTTGTCGGCGGGGCGTTTTCGAGAGTGTCGCGCCACTCTTCGAAGACCCGGCGACGGGCGTTCCCCCTTAGTCGGTCCACGGTCATCGGGGTTACAACCCCCCCCCCCCAAGCCGAATGGCCTTCATCCCGGCGAAGGTCTCCGCCAAGGCGTCGGCCACATACTCGGCAGAAGGGATCCCCGCGAGGACCAGCCGTATATGACACCGTCCTGTAGGCTCTGCATATACGAAGGGCCAGCCGCCGTTGCACGCTGTGCAACTTTCCCTTGATGCGGCGGCTGGCCAGAGCCTTCCCACTCCATACCGGGGCTCCGTAAAGGGCCCCGGACAGGACAGCGTGCATATACGCCCGCCTGACCGACTCGTTCGGACCGCGAAGGTTGGGCATTAGGCCGAGCAGAGCGTCCGCTCGGCGGCCCAATCGCGGGGCTATCTCGTCGAAGTGTTCGACGAAGCCCCAGCGACCATCCACGGTGAGGCCCAGGTATTTGATCGTGGGCCCCACCGGGACGCGGACGTCGTCCACCACTATGTGTGCCCGAGGGGGCGCCCCGCTCCTTCCATCGTGGAAGAAAAGAGCTTCCGATTTAGCGGGGGCTACCCTCAAGCTCAACTCCTTTATGGAACCGACCACACACGCTACTGCGACGTTTGCTGAACCGACGGCTCTCTCCCAGGTCGGGCCCCCGGCCACCACCAACGTGTCGTCCGCGTAGCAGACGACGTGGCAGCCGGGAGGTAGGGCCGCGCGGAGAACGTAGTCGTACGCGACGTTCCAGAGTAGGGGGCCCAACACGGACCCCTGTGGAACGCCGCACGACACGTCCCTCCGCTGCTGGAGTCCCATTTTGTCGTAGAACTCCAGCTGCCTGTCCCAGAAATAGTCCTCTATGATAGCGACCAGGTAGGGGGGGGCAAGAGGTGGTGTCCTCTTAACGCCCCCACCACCCGGCCCCACGGGACGCTGTTAAAGGCGTTGGCGATGTCCAGGGACACCGCCAACGCCACCTCGCCTTCCGCGGTCATCTGCTCCGAGAGGGCCCGAACTTGCCTGACGGCGTCTATCGTCGACAAGCCCTCCCGGAAGCCGTACTGACCGCGGGATAGGTTGGGACCATCCCGGGACAGGTGCCGGACGATGCGGGCAGCGATCACTCACTCCAGCAGTTTTCCCGTATCGTCCAGCAGGCATATCGGCCTATAAGCGGAGGGACTCTTCGCTGGCTTTCCCTCCTTGCGGAGGAGGACAAGCCTGGCTGTTTTCCACGACCTGGGGAATATGCCGTCTCTGAGGCAGCTCGTGAAGAGCCGCCTCAGACGGCCGCCCACTATGGGGGCCGCGACGAGCCAGACCCTGCCGTGTATACCGGAGGGTCCGGGTGCCCGCGGTCTCCCCTTAAGGCGAGCGAAGGCCTTCACCATCTCCTCCCCGGTGACGCTCAGCTCCTCCGTCCATCCGGACGGGCGACCGACCCTCTCGGGAATATCCTTTTCCCTGGTGGGAAAGAGGGCGGTCACCACGTCGTCCAGAAACTGAGCGTCCAAGGTTTCCGTTATAGGGGGGAGCCCACGGACGAAACTGCTTCGTCACAACCTTGTAGGGCCGCCCCCGGATCTCTGTCCAAGGAGGAGACTAGCTCGCGCCAAGCGTCTGCCTTCGCCCTCCTAATGGCCGCTCTAAGGGCGCTCCTTGCTTCACGGAGCGCCCCGGCGGCCACTTCCACCTCGGCGTCGGTGCCGCGCCGTCTGCGGCGAGTGTAACTCCTTCTGGCAGCCACGGTGGCCCGTCTTAGCTGAGCAAGTTCTTCGGACCACCAGTAGGCTGCCTTCCTCGCCACAGGTCGGCAGCGGGGCATCGACGCGTCGCACGCGCGCGACATGGCGTCCCCAAGCCAATCGGCCTCCTCCTCCACCGAGCGGGCCGGGTTGGGTTCCGGCCAGGTGGAGGAAAGGAGGCTCACCTCGAGGGCGCCGGGGTCCAATTTGCGCAGGGCCCATCGACGTTCCTTCTCGTGTCGGCGGCGTCTTAGTGACACCTCCACGGGAGTGGACACCAGCTCCATGCGGATCAGGCGATGATCCGACATCTCTCCTAGGGAGCCGGCGTCCACGCGCCATCCCTTGATCCTGATGGCCGCCGCAGGGGTCGCCCACGTCAAGTCGACGATGGACTCCCCCCGGGCCCCCACGAAGGTGCTGGCACGGCCTCTGTTAAGAAGGACGAGACCGTGCCTCGCCGCCCACAGCAGGGTGCTGTCGCCCCTGGAGTCGGTGGATGGGGAACCCCACTCTAACGCGTGGGCGTTGAAGTCCCCACCCACCAGTACGGGCCTGGGGGAGCGTCGTCGAATATGCTCTCCCAGAGACTCCAGGGCGTCCTCGTACTCCCCCCTCGTTAGACGAGGAGGGAAGTAGCACCCCGCTACATCGATGGGTCCCCACTCTACCAGAGTGAACCCCTCCCCCGCCGATATGGGAATCATCGGCGGGGTGTCGCGCGCGTGCTGGCTGACCACCGCCACTCGACCCAGAGAGTCCCCCGCCCAGTTGGGGTGACTCTCCGGTATTCGGTAAGGGTCTGCGGCGATGGCCAGTCCCCCTCCCCACTCGGCGAGGCACTGCATTAACATGCTTTGCGCCCCGGCCGAGTGGTTGAGGTTAGTATGTGCGAGGGCGAGGGGCATTACTTGGTTCCTCGTTCTTCACCCTCACCGACATTGTTGCTGTCGGCCACGTCAGAGGCCGTCGCGGGGGGTGATTCTCCCACGTCAGCCATTTCAACTTGGGTCACGATTATGGCCGACGTTGCCTTCGCGGGGTTCTGCACCGCGACTGCAGTGGGGGGGCCACTGGGCTTTTGCCCCCCTTTCCTCCCCTTCGCTTTGGCGGCGGCGCATCCGGCGCCGCCGATGCGGTGCCCCGAGGGGCGGCCGAGCCCACGACACGCGGGGCAATCGATCTTGCGGCGGCATTCGCGAGCGGCGTGGCCGATGCCCCCGCACCGGTAGCACGACCCGGATCGGTCCACCGTGCTTGTGCACTTCTGCTGCACGTGACCGGCCTCCAGGCATCGATAGCATTGGAGGCCCCGGGCCGGCAGCAGAGCTACTTTGCAGCTCGACCACCCCACCTTGATGCGTGAAGCGGCCACTAATTGTTTGGCCGCCTCTACGGGGCACCGCACCCAGCAGGTGCCCAACCCATTGGGGGCCCTGTTGATTCCTCCCACCTTAAATTGCGATGGGAGTCGCCCGCAGGCCTTGGCCAGTTCGTCGGCTACCTCTGTGGGGGTGGCCGAGTCGTCCAGTCCGGAGACCCGGATCTCAGCCGTCTTCGATGGACGAGAGACCCTGACGTCGTCCCTGTTCGCAAAGACGGCCGATAGTTTCTCCGCCAACCTATCCGCCTTTGCTCGGCTCTCCGGTCCCCGGACTTCCCAGATGAGGGCCCCGGTGATGGCCCTCCTGGGGCGCAGATCCTCGATCCCGACGTCTTTGAGGGAGATCGAGGATCGCTCCTTTGACACCACCTCCTGGTAGGTGCCAGGGTCGGCACACGTTAGCGTGATCGCGGCGGAGTTCGGCGATCTCAGCTTGGGAAGGGGAGCCTTCTTGCCGGAGACTTGAGGGCCTACGGCGGCGCTCCCCCTCCTTGCCCCCTCATTCATTTTTCCACCACTTCCCTTTTTGGTGGGAGCGGGAGCCGCAGGCGCTTTGGCGCTCTTTAGCGTCTGCCGGGGCGGCGCCGTCGTGGTTTTCACCGCCTTGGCGGCCGCCCTCTTCGCCGCCCTCGAGACGACCTGCGCCCAGGTCGCCTCGTTGTCATCCGCCACTCGTCCTCCGTCCTCAGCTGTTGGTGAGATCGCGGGGGGCGGCGGGTCCCTTCTCGCGGCGGGAAGCGCCACGTCAGGTGCCTTCCCTCCAGCCTTGGCGATCTTGGCTCCCTTCTTGGCGGGGGGCTGTCCTCCCTGCTTTGCGGGGGGTTGGCCGCCCCGCTTGGCGGGTGGTTCCTTTGGGGGCGTCACCGTCGCTGGGACCACCCCCATTCCCCTCAGGAGGCGGGGGAGGAGCCTCTCGAGGACCCGTTCGATACGGGCATCCTCGTCGTCCCGTCCGTCGGTCTTCTGCTTCCTTCTAGGAGGGGCGTTTTTACCAGCGGGCGCAACCCTGTCCGCGACGGTCGCCAGGGGGTTCAACTGTCTCG
>JAANIC010003885.1:139642-159600 GCA_017607545.1 Acromyrmex charruanus | reverse complement strand
CGCCACCCGGGGCGGCCCCACGGACGGTTCAGGTCACGGAAGCGGCGCCCCTTCCGGACCCTAGCCGCCGTGGCGACCAGCGTGTATGCGCCGCCCGGTGTCTCGCTTCGGAAGGGACGCCGTCGCGGAGACACCGGGCACAAATACTCGACGCCTCCCCCGGCCCCGACCTCGGAATACGTCCGAGCGGCCCGGAGGGGGCGGGGATCGCACGCCCTGCCTCGGAATACGTCCGAGCGGCCGCACGACCCCCTCCTTCAGGAGAGACGGGTGGTTCCGCGACGGACCGAAGTCCGCGCGGCCCCGTCCTCCCCTACGGACAGAGTCCGCACCTCTCGAGGCGGGAGAGGCCCCCGGTGCAATAAGCCGAAGCTCTCGGGAACCCCATCCCCCTAGTGGCATGAGCCAGCCCGCAGCCAGGAGCACCCGGCATACGGGCCGACCCGCCTTGCGGGAGCACCCGCTCGACACGTTCCGCGCCCGGGACCCGAGGGGACCACCCCAACCCCCAGTAACGAGGGGAGGGGAGGGCACCACGGGATCCCGAGCGCGGTGGGGGTCGAAGCCCACACCCGCACGGGCAGGGAGTAGAAACTCCCCCTAACGGTGCCGTGCCACCGGGCGATTGAAGTCAGGGCCGCCAACCCCTACCGGCACATTGGGGACCGTCCTAGAAAGGACGAGACCCCCAGGGGTCCCTCCCTCGAGGAGAGAGAGACCCCGTTGGGGTGCCGGACCCGGTGTACAGACTCCTCCCGTCGGGAAGGAGTCCGTACAGGCTGCTCTTAGACCCCCACGTGCCGCAAGCGACCCGTGGGGGAGCCCCCTCACCACGACAAGGTGGCAGCCCGCGAGGGGGAACCCCCCGGCCCAGACCTCGGAATACGTCCGAGCGGCCCGGAGGGGGCAGGGATCGCACGCCCTGCCTCGGAATACGTCCGAGCGGCCGCGCGACCCCCTGCTCCGAGAGAGACGGGTGGTTCCGCGACGGACCGAAGTCCGCGCGGCCCCGTCCTCCCCTACGGACAGAGTCCGCACCTCTCGAGGCGGGAGAGGCCCCCGGTGCAATGAGCCGAAGCTCTCGGGGGACCCCATCCCCCCCAGTGGCATGAGCCAGCCCGCACCCGGCATACGGGTCGACCCGTCTTGCGAGAGCACCCGCTCGACACGTTCCGCACCCGGGACCCGAGGGGACCACCCCAACCCCCAGTAATGAGGGGAGGGGAAGGCACCACGGGACCCCAGGCACGGTGAGGGTCGAAGCCCACACCCGCACGGGCAGGGAGTAGAAACTCCCCCTAACGGTGCCGTGCCACCGGGCGATTGAAGTCAGGGCCGCCAACCCCTACCGGCACATTGGGGACCGTCCTAGAAAGGACGAGACCCCCAGGGGTCCCTCCCTCGAGGAGAGAGAGACCCCTTTGGGGTGCCGGACCCGGTGTACAGACTCCTCCCGTCGGGAAGGAGTCCGTACAGGCTGCTCTTAGACCCCCACGTGCCGCAAGCGACCCGTGGGGGAGCCCCCTCACCACGACAAGGTGGCAGCCCGCGAGGGGGGCAACGTACCTTCCTGTAGCTGTGCGGCTGTTAGTTCGAGCAAAAATTTCCTCGTTGCTCGTCTGGTGTGATAGATACTGAGGCGGAAGGTTTCTTTTTTTACTCCCAAAAATGTTGCACGAGGGTCAGCTCGAGGTCGACGGTGCACTGGAAGGAGCGGTGTGAGAGCCACTGAGAGATTCTCGCCGCAGCCTCCCGAGAGAATCCATCCAAGCAAAGTGCACTGAGCGACGGGAGTGTGCGGATCGTCCTTTCGAAGGCCCTTTTGTAAAATAATAGAGCACACTTCCCCGCCTAGTAACAGCTCGATGGGATCGGCGACCGAGAATTGCGGATCAGCCAGCTGGAAATCTTCAATGTGAGGCCATGTAATCTTGCACGTCGTAGCTGCTCCTTGATACAATGAAAGACGTGGCAGGATGAAAGCAACAGCGGTAACTCGAGCTCCATTGATCCTGGAGGTGAGACTGAAAGACACTTTTCTGCGACAGGAACCCGAGGGTGAGCCACCGATTCCGAAAATTGAGATTGCCGCGCGGGATCGCGGCGGGCACACTGGACTAGCGCCTTGGAGATCAAGGACACTTCTGATCCTTGATCGATTAAGACTCTAACCGGGTGTGAATTCCCATGGCGATCATCGACAGTAATTACTCGCGGTAGCGAGTAAAATGGCCTTGCATTCTTCGTCTTGGCGTATACACCAGTCAACGCGCATCTACGTCGGCGGGCTTTACGCTTCGTGAATCGCCTTACACGTAAACAACGTTTTCGTTGATTGGCACTTCGCGATTGGATGCGAATCGAGACATTTGAAACACAACCGATATGTTTCAGCGACGGACTTTCGTTCGGATGCGGATTTCGACTTGAATTGTTCACACATCATCACATTATGCCGACTCTTGCACAGAACACAGCCGGGAGCGTCGGCTACACATTTAGCGATTTCGCGATTCGCGGTGGATTTCCGAAGATCTTGATGACCTTTGGTTTTGCGGCCTGAGAGTCAGAGTTCGCTTGGTAATAAAGTCCATCAAAGTATCGTGATCTGGCAAATCCGTGGAATAGCTCGTGTGAGATTCCCACTCGAGGCGAGTCTTCGGGTCGAAGAGCTCGATGATGAAATGATTGAAAAAGTCGAAGCCATGCAAATTAATTGGTCTTCCGATGCTTTCTTGACCGTTCACGGCACTGATCGCGGCATTATAAATACGGCTAAGTTGCTCGGCGGTATCGCTTTTCATTTTTCTGCACTGCGGTGAACGTGCAAAAATTGGAGCTCGACAACTCTTTTTTGTTCTCGTAATGCTTGCACACAGTGTCCACGCATGAGAATAATTATCTCCGGTTACGGCTAACGGACGTATCAATCCGCTTCCGCGGATCCTTCTAAGCAATGCTTTAAGTGATGGAACTTCTCTATGTTTGAGATAGACGAATTATTACCGACGATAGACAAGAATATGTCTCGAAACGATGGCTAGTCTTCAAACGCATCAGAAAATGATCGGATTTTCAGACGTGGCAGCGCTGATTTGGTGGAAAAATCGTTTCCCGATTCATTCGGAGGAGCGGTATTTGACTTCTCAGCCTTGTGAGATAATTGTTCAACAGGCTACGCTGCTGCACGTATGTGTTTTTAGCAGAATCGGCGAATTGAGACGTACTGTACTCACTTCCATCGTAGGCTTCCTTACAAAATGCTCGAATAAGCTCATGCTGTTTTTCGAACTTCGTCCACAGTTGATCGAGAAGTGCTAAGCGGGTTTCGATGGCGTGGAGAGTGATGTTGGCCATCTCTATCTTCTTTAAATTGGTCATTAATCTGGCTATGCGACCGTGGATGTCAATCTGAGCGATCAGCAAGGTATTTATTCCGTCACTCATGATTTTACTTACTCAAGTACTCTCTTTGTTTTTTTAGAATAACGCGCATTGAATGCGATGGTACTCCCAAACGAGCAATAAAATCGGCGAAGGCGAATACGGCTCGAAGGACCAGCAATGTTCGAGAGCGAGTCAAAGCGAGAACGACAGCGAGAAAAATTTGAGCAAAAAGGCGTTTGAATTATAGTTCGACTTACGCGAATTCTTGATCACGAATCGAACGCGGCGGTTTCTGGCGGCGGAGCGTCTCACAGGCGATTTCACTTTTTTCACTTTAATCGGAAAAAGCGAAGAAGCATTTACTTGACCGAAAAAAGACGAAGAAGAAGTGATCGCAGATCGAATCGGCCTTTTATTCCTTTGGTAGAACAAAAAAGCTTTCTTTTTTAATCGCCTATGAGATTCTAGAAAATTATAAAACTCGAGGTAATTCGAGTCGCGATTGGCAATTCTCCGCCGCGACGGCCAAGCGGTACGTTATTGCCATGCGCGCCCGCCAAATCAAGAATCCTGATTGGGGTGTCGGTATTTTACGCATTTCGCGTCACGCAAGCGCGCGTGCGCTGTGACTAATCTGATTTCGATTGCCGTTTTGGCGGTTGGAATTTGTGTACGTACGATATGCGGGTTGATTACATTTTTTGCCTTTATTGACGAGGTGATTGTCAAGTTTATGTTTTTTTTTTTTAGAAGCTTCTAGAAACGTTTGAAAGTTTTCTAGAAGTTTCCAATCCGTTTGTCGCACGTACACCGAATCTAGAAAATTGATTTTTGAGATGCATCTCGAATACTCTTATTATCATTATTTCGTAGAAAAAAATTGACAACGTATATAAATGTATTTTCTGTTTCCAACCGTTAATGTTTCGTAAAATCTGTATCGAACCGATCGGATCGTCTGCGACTCGTGTCCGACTTGTCTCTACACTTATGTTCATTCCGCGAACTTTTCGCAACGCGAGTTTGTAATACGCCTTCGATCTCGATGACTCGTTTAATGCTTCCGCGCAAGAGTAAATCTTTTCCTACCTTGGTTCCACGTTCACACCTACGCTGCATTCCTTCACTAGCCTCCGGTGCTTATGCCCTTCGTCGAAACTCTTCGCTAGCGCGGTGTCCTGTCACGGTCGCCATTCTAGAGATTTCGGGGTATAGTTGATTCATGGCCGTGCTCTTCCAAAATTTCCGTTACACCCTAAGTTTTAACGTGGCAAACTGAATTTCCAGAATTCAGTCGAGATGTTCACGGCATGCAAGGGCGTGCGACTCCCCGTGGTCGATCAAAGTAACCCGTGTATGGCTTCTTATGTCTGTGACCGAATTTTTCTCCGTTTGCCTGGAAATCGATCCCTTACCATTGATGTCTACGATCGCCACGTCTTTTGACCTCCAAAGACGAAGGTGCTCGCTTCCCCTTTCGCCTCGTGTTGACTCAGCGTCTTCCGTTGTCCTCGCCGTTGGCTGCTTATTCATTCGCCGCATTAGCATTAAGGGAAAGGTGTCGCAATAATTAAGTCACTCGATTTATATTCAACACAACAACTGTATCTCAAACAAGTACATGTATTAGTCGCGCACTGTCCGTCGGTTAACAAAGTACGTTCGGCTCGAGGTGCTCTTTACAACGAGAGTTTCGTTACGCCTCGTTCATCTCACATCAACTTTCGCACTGATCTTGCATACAGTCGGATTATCGAGTTACGATAGCTTTTTTACGTTTCGCGCTAATTTTCTCGCGCTTCGCGCCCGTGGCTATATTATCCTATCTCTCGACATACGAGGTCTGTCCCAAAAGTATCCGACCTGCATTTATATCTTCGCGCCAAAGTGTTCTAGCGACCTCTACCGGGCAGGAACGTCAACAGTAGGACCTTACGAACTTATCGGTCGCCGACACTAGTAGGACGTATAGTTCATACGCAGTGTGTATTTGTTTACAGTGTCTTTTTCACGTTCGTCGGATTTTTAAGTAGCTAAAAATGACCGAAAAAGTTGAACAACGAATTTGCATCAAGTTTTGCTTTAAACTTGAAAAAACTTGTGCAGAAACTATTGAAATGTTGCAAAAGGAGCCTTTGGAGACGAGTGTATGGGCAAAACACAAATAAAAGAGTGGTATAAGCGGTTTAAAAATGGCCGCACGTCTGTTGACAGTGATTCTCGTTCTGGTCGACCTGCGACGGGAAAAACATCGGATAATGTTGAGCGTGTGCGAGTGGCAATTGAACAAGATCGTCGTTTGACTGTGAGGGAACTAGAAGATGACCTTGCAATACCAAAAAGTACAGTTTACCGAATTTTAAGCGAGGATTTGGGCATGACTCGTGTGTGTGCTAAATTGATCCCAAAACTGCTCTCAGAACAGCAAAAAAGCCTTCGATTAGAAATCGTTAAGGACAATCTGGAAATGATCAATAGTGATGAAAATTTGCTCAAAAAGGTTATTACTGGTGATGAATCATGGGTTTATGGTTATGATCCTGAAACAAAACAACAGTCTTTACAGCATGCTTCTTCGCCCCGACCAAAAAAAGCACGTCAAAGTCGGAGCAAAATCAAGTCAATGTTGATTGTTTTTTTCGATTATGAAGGCGTCATGCATCACGAATATGCTCCTGCAGATCAGACGATTAACAAAAAGTACTACGTTGAAATTTTGAAAAGATTGCGTGATGCAATTAGAAGAAAACGACCGCACTTTTGGCAAACCAGTGACTGGCTTCTTCACCACGACAATGCTCCAGCGCATGCATCAAACCTTGTGCAGCAGTATTTATCAAAACACAATGTTGTACAGCTTCGCCAGCCTCCGTACAGTCCCGACGTAGCTCCCTGCGACTTTTGGCTATTTCCTCGATTGAAAATGCCGCTTAAAGGACACCGATTCGACGACAAGAAGACTGTTGAAACCAATGCGACGAATGCACTAAAGGCGATTCCAATAACTGACTTTCAAGACTGCTTTGGGAAGTGGAAGCATCGATATGAGCGTGTTGTTCAATCAAATGGGGACTACTTCGAAGGATGCCACCAACCGGATGACGAAGAATAAGCCAAGCGCCGAAAAATGTAGGTAAGTCGGATACTTTTGGGACAGACCTCGTATATCGCCTATCGGGAAGTGATTCCTCTTTACGTCTATTCGCTTTTACAGTCGAATCAAGACTTTCTTACTCCTCTACGTTTCGGCGGAGACTTCTCTTGTGCTCGCTCGCCGTTACGCTACCATCAGCACTCAGAGTCCATGCTGTGACCGCTCGTTTCGCCTTCAGCGCTCGATGCGCTTACTTCGACGCATATACTTGCAACCAACATTCGTCCCTTATAGTTAATTTACAAACTAGTCTTTTTTTTTCAGGTACGTTCCGCCACATATTCTCGGTCGCTGTGGTCTTACTCCTCCAGTGGATTTAGATAAGTATATCGATCATAATTCGACCTATCGGATGTGTGCTTTGACAGCTATGGTGCACTTGATGTTAGAGAGAAAAACTTTATGCAAAAGAAAAAACTCTCCGATATTCCTCTAGGACAATTCCCCTTATTAAGTCCTGCGTCGGAGATTTCGTACCTACGCTATTCCTTCCATGTAGAAACGCGTTTGGTCCCGCTGAAGGATATCCGGAATTGGCCTCCGTTGTTGCTTCGGGTATTGGTTGCCCTGACGTATTATGGTGGCACATTCGAAATACTGCGCTCCCTTATATGCGAAACAATGTTTTCGGGGTATGGCGCAAGAGTTTTTGGAATCCGGCTCCGTTATTTTCTAAAGTTCCCCTTGTCTAGAGATACGATAGAATTTCCGAAAAATCGCGCTCCCTTCTGCCCGAAACAGTGTTCTCGGTAGTTGGCATGGGAAACTCCAAAATTCGGCTTCATATTTCCCGCGACTCTCCATACCATGGAGATTTACGGTGGCGGATCCCCGATCGGATCCTCCGTTTGCCTACAATTTCAGTTTTTTGGTTACCGATGCGCTTACTCTTATTATTACGATGGTACCCGTAATCCTCGCTACGCTCCTGATACCCCCGCCAATGCACATACATTCATTTGTATGTTAATGCTAATTCTCGCACGATTAGCAAGGTTAGAATACCGCTTGCCATTATATGCAATTACGCTTTATACTAGTACGCTATTTATACTAATACCAAATAAAGAAATATTTATAATAACGAGAAAATATCTACCATCTGCAATTAACGCAACTCATATGAACTTTATATGGGTACCGTCCATTTCGATCAATAAAAATTTTAAACGAAATTTGTTTAAACAGCTCTATGCTAGTATTAATTCTACTGCCATCTCGTTTCTCAGCTGAATATAGGCGCGTTCCATTTCGAGTCCCGGAGTATGCAGGCGGCTCTCAGCTTCCGGTTGCACTGGCTGGAGTGAGAAGTACGGGGTCATTGAAGGCCAAGAAGGCTCGGGGGCACTGCCAAAGTCCCCGGGCCTGATGGAAAGTCTCAGGAAGAGTCTGGAGATTGGCCATAGAGGAGATTGGTTTGATTACTCCAGACCCTCTTTACATACTTCTTCAGGGAAGGCTGTTTCCCCTTGAAATGGAAGGAGGCATCGTTGGTCCTCTTGCACAGAGAGAGAAACCGGTGGATTTCTCGTCGACCTACCGATCGATTTGTTTACTGGATGAAGTGGGGAAACTCTTTGAGAGAATTATCACTTCCCGAATCGACACCTATCCCGGATAGGGCCAGATCTCCAGAAGGACTAGTTTGACTTCCGCGGGAACGATCGACGATAGACGCGATATTTCCCTGATGAAAATAAAACGTAAAGCGAGTGTCAATAAAACGTTAATTGGAGTGTAAAGGAAGTGTAAGGAGGGAGTAACAGAAATGAAACCCGTAAGAAGTGAAAATTGGAACATGGAACATAAAGGAAGCGTCAACTAAAATTAAAGAACATTACTTTAAAATTCGAAGCGCCATTACGGTCTGAGTATTGAGATGTTGAACTAATATATATATTTTCAAACAAATGAATTAATTTCAGAAATAGATAATTGCGTGCCGATATGGTTGTCGGCATTAAACGCAATTGATCTGAAATATTAATAATCCCCCCAAATTTCCCAAATTAATCATAAAAAACTGTAATAAACTTATTGCAAAAAATATTGCCTCGGCCGGGAGTCGAACCCGGATCTCTTGCATTCCGTGCGAGCGTCTTGAGAGCGCCTTTAGACTACCGAGACCTTAGCAATAATTCTTCGCAATAACCGATATGTATAGAGAGTAACGCATTAAAATTAAAGAAACATAAATAAAAGTATAAATAAGTTCTTCAGTAAGCACTAGTAGAATGTTCGTTGAATGTAAACGAAGCATCATCGAGTTCTTAAACGAACGTGAATGAAATGTAATCGAGATCTTTGGTAAGCAAATGATATTTTGAAATATATTTCATTTATTCGGCAAATATCTAAAAAAAAGCTATGCTTTCTTCTTGGAGCTTTAAGGATTCACTTCAAAAAATTATTTCATTAGAACACAACTGAAAAATCTTTCAATGCTCTTTTATCCTGTGCGGTTTTTTAAATTCGAAAAGTTTATGGCTACGTTGTGGCTACTGTGCCCAGTGTGGCACCGAGCGTGTCTGGGCGCCAGCGATGACTAACTGACGGCGAAGGACAATTGGCGGGAAATCGTTAAGTTTGCAAATAAATGTTACTCATTGATTCTGGCTCATATGTCATAAGGCGGTTTAATACAAACTTAAATGATTGTTTAGAACGTACAGATTACATAAGTAGAGACGTGATTGCGTGCGTATGACGACTCGGATATCGGTATCGCATTGCTAGATTAGAATACGAAAAATTAAGAAAATCTACAATATAAGCATTTATCTGACACTAGCAATTACCTAATGACATGAACAATAACCGATGTCGATCTCGCAGTGAACATAGGGTGATCATTAATCTTACCTAGCATTAATTTATAATCTATCGCTGAAACTTACAAAAGGTCCGCACGCAGAACGCCATGACACCAAAGAGAGAGAGAGAGAGAGAGAGAGAGAGAGAGAAAGGAAAGCCGGAAAAAAGAACTAACTCGAGCGCCGCAACTAACGTTTGCAACGCCACAAGTTAGTTCTCGCTAAGTCCCTCTGATGATGGTACCGTGTACTACTCAATGACGCTTCCTTGTACAGCTCAATGACACATGCTCCGTTTTAAAATAAATTTTTTTATCTCTATATTCTGAAAGCGTACATAAAGCAAATTTGAATACTCCGTGTACTTTTTGCCGAACGTTTAGGAAGCGTAGACGAAGTACTAATGAATGAAGTGTATAGAAAGTGTATCAGTACACTCCATGCATTCTTTGCGGAGTATTGAGGAAAAACGTTAATGAAAAATAAATTTTAAACTTGTGGGAAATGTGACAGATATGTTTTGGGCATACTTTACGGAACGTTTGAGAACGGAGAGTTCGTGTATGAATATTCAAAACCACTAAGAGTCAATGGAAAATCAATGAAGTGTTTAAGAAGCGTTAAAATTCTTTGTTCACACTTCTTTGACGCTTCGACAAACTTTACATTTACATCAGGGTTCGCGTCCCTCACGAAGCAGACAATTGAAAGGGATGGCTATGGAGATATCCTTGGACACCAACGCATTCAACTTCATCCCGGGATATGATCGGGAGAATCATCGAATACCACGGTCTTCCCGACTATCTGCAGAAGGTCCTCCAGGATTATTCTGTCTCTTTCGGGACAGTACGATCATGTACAATGACCGACTTGGATAGGCGGAAAGCAAGCCGCTCACCTGCAGGATTTCACAGGGAATTAGTTCTTGATCCGCTCCTATGGAACCTCACTTACGATGAAGTTCCTCCTTTCCGCCAGCTGTAGCTTCGTCTTCTATGCAGATAACACTGGTGATAGCCGATGAAGACAAGTGGGAGGACGCTGCGATCAAGGCGGAGATCGTGACGGCAGGCTAGAGGAGGCAGGTGTCCTCAGAAGTGCGAGGCTATGTTCTTTTATAGTCTTCGGGAAAGCCACCCGCTATGGAGGTTAGAATAAAGACAGCCAGAATCGAGGTGAGCCTATCAAGTACCTGGGGCTCAACCTTGGATTCTGGGGGTTCTCGAAACACTTCAAAATGATAATCTTCAGGGCGAACAGAATGGCGAATGCGTTATTAATCTACCTCTTGCTCAACCTCGGTGGTCCAGACGCCAAGGTTCGATATCTGTACACGTATACGGTCCTGTCGGACTATACACAGCACCGGTGTGAGCTCGGGAGATGGAGATGAGTAGGCGTATAAAACGCCTCGTATATTTTGTGCAGCGACGCCTGTGCAGCGATCACCCAGGCCTACCTGACCTGTCGTACGCGGCCGTCACGATTCTCGCCGATCTCCCTTGTAGACATTATAGCCCTTGAACATGCCGAAGTCTATTGGCGTGTCAAGAAGGTATGGCGAGTGGAGTTGTTTCGGCAAGGACTTTGAGGGGTTAGAAAAATCATTCTTCTTCTGCCGCGAGACCACCAAAGCCATCTAGCCCTATCTGAAGGAATGGGCCGAGGAAGGCTGGGCCTTCTATATGATGCAGGTCCTGACGGGGCACGGCTGCTTCGCCAAATACCTGCACCAAATAGACAAAGAGTAGACAAACATCTACTTCCACTACCACAAGAAGATGGATACGGTGTGACATCCCGACCACCTGTACAGCTTGGGATGTAGAGCGCCGTGATCTGACTTTGTTCGTGGGATCTGTCACTTCCTACCCTTATCAGGAAAATGGTGGGAAGCTTGAAACGCGGTGTCTAATTTCTGCACCAGGGTTATGATTCAGAAAGAGGGTGTTGAGAGAACAAGGAGAAGTGAAGCAATTCGCCCCTCCCAACGACAGGCGCCCGACAATCGCCCCCAGCCAGGTGGCAAAGGAGCTTGGCCCATGTCAAGTGAGATTAAAAGAAAGGATAACAAGGTTCTCCTCTTTCAATTATGTGGTGGCAGGAGAGAAATAACCCCTCTCCCGCCAAAGGTGGACAAAATTTGACGAGGAGGAGATGCAGTCGCGTCGAACCATGGGGAAAGGGGGGGGTCGGTAGCATACTTTTGGTGATTTTTGACCCTCTCTGCCAATGGCCAAGGCATGGAGATTTTAGCTAATAAACGCTATTCTTGGATCTCCCCTTTAAGGGGTGGAGGAGAGCGACGAATTCAGTACTATAGCCATGGATTAGGTCAAATCCCGCGGGTGTCTTCCTCCTCACGGTGGAACAATCCTCTTGGGAATCGTCGCTCCATGAAAGTAGAGTCCTAGATTTATAAGAGAAGCACGATTGGTGTTAAGTGTTCTGATTGGTCATTGCAATCACGTAATTAACAGCCAATAATAAACTTATTTCTGTGTAAAAATGGCTGCTTAATGGATGATTGGTAGATTTCCTAGTTCATCTTGCAAACGACGCCATTTTTAGTACTTCTTCTAGTATTTTTCAATACTTTTCAGTCATTTTCAGTACTTTTGCGATACTGACATAAGTCGGTCCGCACTTCTCTTATAAATATAGGACTCTACATGAAGGGATCTAAGAAGATTTTCTTTACCTTAAAAAAAAGTATCAAATGTGTTCTGCGCACATCTTCATGAAGGAAAAGTACCAGTGGAAGAATAAAAAAAAGAAATGTGAAATAAAAAAAAAAGCTCGGTAGGTTTAACAAAAATTAAGGATAACGCAAGCCGAGATAAGACAAACACATCCGTTTCGGTTCACGCTCGTCGTGAAATTAACTTCTAAATACGAAAGTGTAAAGTGCAAGTACTAAGAATATATTCCCATCACTTTTATTTGACATTTTGAGAGCATGGCCAGACTCTGTTTTTCTAGGGTTTCTACTTAGCGAGCCACTCACAGCGCCCGGTGTCTAAAGTTTTTTTCCAATAATTAATCCGCTGTGAACGGTTAGAGTCCTAGATTTATAAAAGAAGCATGATGTTCTGATTGGTCATTGCATAACTTAGAAGCCAATCATGAACTAATGTAGGATACATGAGGCGTGCATTATCGACAATATGCCGTAGATATGCCTTACAGGGAAAGAATGGCAAATTGCATCACGTGAATGCCCATGTCTAATCAGGACGGGGGTCCGTGACCAATTTTTTTTAATCTCTTCCATGATTGTGGAACTTTGATGCCCATGCTCAATCAGAGGAGACAGGTCACATGATGTAGTTTGCCATTTTCTCCCTATGAAGCTCTCTAGTGTGCCAGTGGTAGAAGCAAGTGATATGTGCGTGCGTGTGGCGCGCAGGGCGCACGGGGCGTGAGTTAGATGCGAAGAAGAACACGAGGGCGCGTGTCATTCTTCTTCTTCTTTCGCTAGAGTTTTGAGAGACGAGAGACGGAAAACGAGAGCGTTCTGAGAGTATTGGAAGAGAAGACGTTTTTGAGCGTGAGTACGTTTTCGATAGAGTTGAGACGAGCGAGCATAATTCAAAGACAGAATTGAGAGAGTTGTGAGAGATTGTACGTTGTGCAAAAGCGAGTTTTTCGAGAGTCCTCTGTTCGAAAAGAGAACTGTAACGATTTGCTGATAGCAAATCGTTATAATCGATATGAACACTCGCAAATCAAGTCGAACACAGCCCGAATATAGACTAATCACGGCGCGTGACATCGGCCAAACAAGATTAGATTATCCGACACTTACCTAATATTGTTTCATAGTAATGTAAATTGTTTATATTTTATTATGTCTGTTAAATGATATTTTTATTATATCTATATCTTTTCCTGACTAGTTTAGTTGGTTGTAATTGAAATAGAGAATGAATAATACATTTACCAATTGAAGAAATAGTGTAGCGGATAACGTAGAAAATTCACATAATTCAGAGGTCCCAGGTTCGAATCCCACTAAGATGCAATTTTTAATACCAATTTGAAGTAGTTAATTTTAACATAATCAATTATACAGGAAAGAACATTTTGAAGAAATTTAGATAATAAATATTTTAATACAATTATTAGCGATAATATTATCTATAATAAAGCACTATCTATAATAAAGCATTATCTATAATAAAGCAAATACCCAAGCACGTTTTTGGAAATGTTCATGCAAATAAAGTAGAATTATTATACGCAGGTAAAATAAAATAGACAGGATAATACGATGATGCAATACAAAATATACATTTTCCTATATATACATATATTTTCTTATTTAACAAGAAGCTCTTATAAGCGATCAAAGTTAGATATTGGGATAAATATTTCTATTCTTTATATTTCACATAACATATATTTTATTTCATAACGTTTGAAATAATGATAATCTCACAAATTAATTTTCGATCGTCAATTTGCTACTAGCATCTTATGTATAAAGTGTAAAAAACTTATTGCGACAAATATTACCTCAGCCAGGGTTCAACCCAGATTTTTCGATCTCTGGTCGGATATGCTTAATCATTTAATTGAGAATTAAAAAGATTTTAACTACTGATAATATTCTTCGCATTAACCAATATGTATACAAAGTATCCCATAACAATTAATTAATATTTCAGGGAGTGAAAGAGGATGACATTTTGAACTAGAAATTCCTTTGGCTCAGGCCATTACTTATAGAGTTATTAACGATTAAAGTTGATCGCAATCAGGTAGCACGCAGACGGAGTATACCATGCAGGAGCATACCATGAGTATGCCATGAGACTCCTCGCGCTTGCTATATCCCGATTAAAACTTATTCTAATTAATTAAAAATTATTCTAATTTTTCATATTAACAAATAAATAAATCAATAAATCAAGCCTAAGTCAAAATTAGCGAAGGAATTTTTAGTTCAAAATTTCATCCTCGTTCACTCCCTAAAATATTAATTAATTGTTATAGAATATCATATAACAATGTATAGAGAACGTACACATTAATACATGGCAACATGTATGTATATACAAATATTTTCTTATATAAATATAATTATACCTATAATAACTATACTCTTAATCTATTAGGTTGATGAGAAAATAATGTCGGTTTTTAGTCTTCAGTTTTAAATAATATTTCAGCTCATATACTTTATTAACCGAAATAAAAATCGTTATTGACATAAATAAGTAGAGCGGAATCTGCACTTTAAAATAATATTTATTAATATGGACATAAATATAATTTAAGTTACTATACATTTATAATAGAATAAAGCATCAAAGTTTAAAACAGAAAAAAACTGACATTTTTTTGCATCAATCTGTATATTATATATTATCATATATATTGCATCTATATCATAAAATTAATTTTTATTTTGCATTGCTCTTATGCTATCGCCGGCCCGTTGCACCCACTCTTGCATGTACTTTTCCCTTCGTAGCACAAAACATTGACTATACATTGGCTATGATTGGCTAAATATTGGTTATGTTGGGAATACATTGGCCAAGATTTCCCAATATAATGCCAATATTGACTATATAATAAATGCCAATGTATAGCCAATTTTGCGTGTCAGTCGTTACACAATATTGGTTATATAATAAATGTCAATGTGTAATCAATATTGCATATCAATCATTATCCAATATTGGCTTTACATTGAGGTTACATTGGCCAATATTTCCCAATGTAATGCAAATATTTGCTATATAATAAATGCAAATGTGTCGATATTGCATGTCAGTCATTGGCTTAGTTTACACCGAAGGTTCGATCCGGGTCAGAATGCAAGAACCAACTACAGTCGAGCATTCTTTTGTTATTCAACTGTAACAACTGCAGTTGCTCGACTGCAATTGGTTGGTTCTTGCATTCTGACCTGGATCGAACTCTCCGTGTAAACTAGGCCATTATCCAATGTTGGCTTTACATTGGGGATACATTAGCGAATATTTCTCAATGTAATCTCAATATTGGCTATATAATAAATACCTATGTTTAGCCAATATTGCATATCAATTATTATCCAAATTGACTCTACATTGGGGATACATTAGCCAATATTTTCCAATGTAATGCCAATGTATATTGTAGCCAATATTGTATGTCAATCATTATCCAATATTGGCTTTACATCGGAGATACATTGGCCAATATTTCCCAATGTAATACCAATATACTTTGCTCTTAATGTTATTATATGTCTCTTTCCCATTGTCGTGAACGCTTCGCGGTCCCATTGTGTGGGTCCCACATTGAAGATTCTAAATCATTCCTGAGCCAAAGAAAGCCAAATCATATTTAATCTTTGTAATGAACGATGAGAGTAGTCGAAATTTTCCGAAGTAACTCCGCGACTTGCAATGTAAGCTTCGAGAGCGTTTATATTGGTCGTAACCGTATGTCGTAATCTGTAAAAATTGACCAATCACCTTCGAGTATTCTCTTCTTATAGTGGAATACTCGACTGTGATTAGTCAATTTTTAGGAGCTCCGCACAATAAAAGGAACAGAGAACAGAGAATAGAGAATAAGAATTTCAACCTATCAGAAGCTATTCCACAACACATGATTTCTGATAGGTTGAAATTCTTATTCTCTGTTCCTTTTATTGTGTGGAGCCCCTTAGGCCAGAATTAGACTGTGCATTGAAGATTGAGATTAAAGATTAAAGATTGAAATTTTACCAATGAGAACAAAGAAATTTTGGCTCCTTTTGTTCTGATTGGTCAAATTTTAATCTTTTAATCTTCAATCTCATTCTTCAATACGTAGTCTGATTCCGGCCTTACAGATCACGGCATACGACATATGGTTACGGCCAATATAAATGCTCTCTTCCTCTGCTGTTGGCGTGGTAATCGCAGGTGAACGCCAAACGGCGCGCGCGTTGGCATGACGTGCTCGCCATCTTGAGTGTTGGGCACATCGCACACACATCGGTGGAAGAGGGGATCCTTCTGTCAATCGGTCACCAACAGTAGAGAGTCTCGTTTCGTTGTCGCGACTGTGTACGATTGTGTGGGGCTATGTTTCCGCGGTTTTTACACGCAACTTCACGGAGACTTACGGGAGTCTTACGAGGATCATCCTATTAAGAATCAATACTGGTTAATCCCGCGCTGTTTAATCGCGTGATCGACTCTCGATAGAATGCAGTTGCCGTGTGCTGGATGACAAGTGTTTCAACATTAGCCCTTCCAGCGTCTCTTCGAGTCGAAGAGATTGACCTTTCGTTCCGTTGGTTTCGGTTAGATCGGTCGACGGATAGTTCGACGACGATGATCACCATAAAGCGGGAGCGACGCCCCGTAGAACCTTAACTTGGGCGAAAAGAGCAATTCGAGGGACAAGAAGTTCACGTTCCAAAAATGGCCCTCGCATTCGCGTGCGACCTGACGGATACGTGATGATTGTTACGCGAGATCGCATTGTAAAGCTTCGCCTCACCTCCGGGTCATTTCGACTCAAATCATCATTTATAGTTCGATGAGAGATTTCTGAAGTAAATGCCAGACAATCTCCAGTGAGGAGAAAAAGAGAGGAAAAAACGCAAGTGACTTCTTGGTTATGCCGTCGCATGGAAAGTGTAACTCAGAGGGTGCCGAAACTTTCTAGACGATGTATCGCGAACGAGCTTTGAGTCCCATGCAAGTTCGCGGATAAAGGTTTGTCAAGAAAAGAAAGGTATATGCGATGAGTATAGTTTCGATTTTGTTCTATGTTTTTTGCATCTTTACACCGGAAAATTTGTGATTATTATCTTCTATGAGCTCCATAACTTAAACAAATAATGCCTCGTGTCGACGATGCGAATTACGTGATAAAATGTCACTTGTTGAAACTCATTCGAGATGATCCCTGTAAGAGACAGCATTACTCTAAAAAATCAGAAGCTTATTTGCTGAATAAGTCATATTAATAAAATTATTTTCACTTCACTTTAATGCTATAATTTTGTTAAAAATATTGATTTGTATAAAATAATTGTGTAAATAACTTAAACAAGATTGTTTAATGGAGTGGAGATTATTAACCTATAAAATTTACACACAGGGCTTTCTATGCAGTGGATATATTTTAAATGGGGAACAAAATAGATGATTTTGGAGGTATGAGACTCTCGATTATGCAAGAAAATAGTAGAAATGAGGTAAGAAAGTCTGGAAATCAAGTTTCTAACGATGCAACCATGATGGACAATACCAAGTATGGAGAAGATAACAAAAGGACAGACAATTTAGAGAGAGAAGAAGGTTCTATGGTATCCAATCTTCCTCTTTTGTTTGCTAATGGTTATCCCACATCTCTCGAGAAAATTACCATGGTACATTGATTATACTACTTGTATTTTTTTTAATTAACTGTATAAAATATTTTGTAATTCAAGAAATCATATTCAAAGATATGATAAAACTTTATTATAAATCTATTCTTTATCACTGCATTGATCAGCATTAAAACTTTATTTTTTGCTTTAAATATGTACATTATTATACATCTATAATATATATATGTGTGTGTGTGTGTGTGTGTGTGTGTGTGTGTGTGTGTGTGTGTGTGTGTGTGTGTGTGTGTGTGTGTGTGTGTGTATAATATATATATCTATTTTAAGTACAATGAGTATATACTTTAATGGTAAAAAATAAACTTTATATTACATTATATTCTATCTGTGAATTGAGTATATCAATGAGTACTATTCTATAGGTGCAACTAGAACGTTTTATATTATTTATGGTTCATTGTTCACTGGGCCATGATACAACTAAGGTTATTAATAAGCCTGAGTGGTGGCCTCAAGATATTAAATTTTCAAGTCCATTAACGAGACCTAAAAAGATCAACGATGTAAGCAATCATCAAATAATATATCTCAACTATAAAACATTATGTACTTATTAATCAAGTCCTGCTTTTGAAAAAGCTAATCCTAAAATATCATTTCAGAACTGGATGGCAAATCTGAAGAAATTGGTTTTCCGATGTTACACATATCACAGAAGTGAATATTTGTTACGTTTTTGTTCCTATTTAGCTCAGTATCCACACGATGAATTAGAATACGTTAATAATTGGGACTCGACAACTAGTCTGTATCACAAAAGTACAGGAAAACTACTAGTAACATTTCGTAATGAAAACATGGTGTGTACAAAAAATATGTATATATATCTACAGGTATACTAACATATAGAATAGTCACTTTGTCAAATACTCCAAATAATTTGCTATACTTCTCCTTGATTTAATGAATGAGAAAGCTTTCTGTAACCTACAGCATTATGACAGAAAAAATGACAGCCCCCGAAGAACATTGTTATCTCACAATGCATCTTCATCAAGCAATGGAAAAGCAAAGCAACAAGCTCCCATGATGGTTCAACCACCATGTGATGATATTTATCTTTGTGACAGTTGCGATGCTGAATTTGTGGGCCTTGCAAATATGAAGGTATTAGCATCAGATGTATTGATTTATTCTTTCACAAAACTAAAATTCATATGCACAAACGATACTTGACTATTGTACTTTCCTATTTGTGCAATTATCAAGGAACATGAAAAAATATGCTGTGAACAAGATCATGGTGGATGTAGTGGCTCGCGCTCGTCCACACCAGATATGTCCATGGTCGAACCTGAGTTACAACAGGATCAATTTCTGGAGTACTTCCAATTACGATCTAGTAAGACTGAATCTAAATCGGTTGATGTAAAAAACGTGAGTGCTCCCGATGGTATCGCCAGACGCACCTCTGGACGTGTTAGGAGTTCTCTAAATTTTACAAAATTCGCCACTATTCCATTCTCATCACCTGCTGGCATAATGTTAACCAAAAAGTCAAAAGCTATGACTGAAGAAACGCAGCAGGAACGATTAGATAGAATAGAAAGACATGTCATTGCGCCGATATTGAGCGATTCGTGTAGACCAAAATGGCTGGACGCAGAAATAGATAATGATAGATGGATAGTGACATATAAACAGAATCGGGATAAACCCACTGACCATTATGTGCATCAATATAAATTTGTGAATTCTTCTAAAAGCAAACCAAGTACGTATTTTACTGTGAACTGATAACTTTTTTTAGGCATATACATATGTCATTAGAACAAAAGACTTAAAAACTGGATTAAATAATACTAAAAGAACTTCTGATAATCAAAATTTCAAAAAATATAATATTTAAAGAGAGAGCTATCGGAATAAATGCAATAAATAGTATATAAAATAATTAAAAGATTACATATGAACAAAAAAAGCCTTAGCTTATGTTGTTTGAGCCAACTTCAGCAACATAGATAATAAAAACTATAAATAATAAAAACGTGCAGCTTAATATAATTCATTCCTCAATATAAATTATTGTAATAAAAAAAATTTTATCGCTGCGTCACTGAGGACAGCTGAATATAGGCCAAAACGTTCGTTTTTATGCGGTTGAAAATATTAATTATAATATATATTAATATCAATATTGTGAAAATATTAATTATAATATATATTAATATTAATATTGTCTAACATTTTTATTTTACGTATTTATTTCTAT
>JAANIC010003885.1:115550-139292 GCA_017607545.1 Acromyrmex charruanus | reverse complement strand
AATTAAAGAAACAAAAAATAGGATTATTTTATTTCAAAAATAATTAATATTATATAAAGTAGTTTAATATTAAATCTATTGGATATTTTATAGGAAGATTATATACATATATATGTATAATTCATATTTTCTCTTCAGTGTTAAGTATACAGTCGCAATTACTCTACGCCACATGCAGACCTATTTATGTTGTTCTTACTCGACTGAATGAGAGGCAAATTGATGAATTAAAAAAGGATCCTTCAAAATATCAATATTCTCAGAGGAGTATTAATGTTCGGAAACTTTTATTAATGAGAAAAGCAGGACCGGCGTGTAAAACGAAGTCGAGAAAGACGGCTCACACGCAAAACGTATCTGTATCTTCGAAACGGAAGGCGCCAATGGAGGATGATGTAGATCCGATTGTCGTTGAAGAAGAAGAAGCCAACATTAGTGCATCAGCTAAAGAAACTTTAATTGCGTTTGCTACTGTGAAATCATTTACGGACAATGCCGAGGCTACTAAACCAGCCAAAGAGAAAAAGTGCCCATCACATACGATAATGTTGATTGATCTCTGTTCGTCTGACGAAGAAGAAAACGATTTGAGTACTCGGACGTCGTGCGACGAGAACAGAGATCCCATGAACACCGCGGAGTCTTCAATCACAAAGTCCTTCTTACGAAGACTATCACCGAAACAAACTTTACGCAAAACTTTGCATTTACCTCGCACGCTCATCGACAGATTGTCGGTTATTGAATAGCATATTGAACGAAGATGACAACAGAAATAAATATCGATTGTTAAATACTATTTGAAAAAAAAAAACGTATACTTTTCTCTAACTTTCGTAAATTGTATCGTAAAAATGCGAAATTAACGTACAGTGAGCTATTACTTATTATTATATAAGTGATGACTTACAACTTGTACATGTGTTATATTTCTTATATTTATTCTGATTATTAATACAATAGTTGAATTTTTGTGTTAGGTTATCATAAGACTGTTATGATTTCTTTATGAAACTTTGAATAAAAAACTAAGTTATATTACATGAATAGAACATCGATTTAGTCAGATTGCGTTCAGTTACAGAATATAGGGTATTTCTCCTATCATGTTTAAAAGAAAATAAATGAGTGAGCGCGAGCACGACAAGAAGGAAGGGGGGGGGGAAGAGACAATAAGAATTGTGATAAGGGAAAAGTAAAAGAATATGTTGGGACATTGCGTGACAGTTTTAAATAATAAGCAATTAAAATTAACTTTTTATTTATATGCATAGCAATAATATAATGGTAAACATATATATTGTTACATTCTTTCAAAGTATGCAGAAATATGAATTGAATAATTAATTTTAATTACTTATTCAAAAATATTGCATTCTCAATATTCAAAGTTACCTTATCTTAATTACTGTATTACATTCTTTTAAACTGAATAGGAGACCTCCTCTAATAGTTTGGTATGTGTATATATATATGTATATATATATATATATATATATATATATATATATATATATATATGTGTGTGTGTGTGTATATATATATATATATATGATAGTCAAGGAATGCAGTTTATTTTGCAGAAATCTACTATAATCTATTATAATATTAACATAAGTTTTGATTCATGTATATAAATGGATAATTTAAATAGAAATATGTAAACATACAATACAGAACAGGATATGTAAATGCATTAGTTAATACTTATGACAAGTATTACAAAATTTTACATTGGATAAAGATTAAAAAATGATTTTGTTTTGTTTTAAATACAGGTGCATATCTTCTGCTAGAAGAGAAGTTCAAACAGATAAATTTGTCTCTCCGTAATTTCTGCGATAATCGCAGAGATTTGTTACTAAGAAAAAATTTTGCATCTGTTTATTATTAAAATTGTTTATTATTCATAGAGAAGTACATGAATATTTTTATTCGCAAGAGAGATACAGTTTGCGCGTTTATAATACATATAGTTCGTTTACAATTTTTAGTCTTGTTTTTTCTTTGCTCCGAATAGCTTTCCTGCAAAAAAGGAGAATAATTTACCCTTCCAGTCCTTTTCGATGCGTTTCAAAACTAGTCTCTTTGTGGAAATATTGTGAAGTGGGCCGAATGCTAGCGCAACAGCTGTACAGGCAAGGCATATGACATTATAAGGCATACTGAAATCAGGAGTCGGAAGACTAATAAGCAAGGACTCTGTCCGTAATTGTACTAGATAATCATCCCTCGAAGCGTTAAAACTGTAAGTTTAATAATCGATAATTACTTCAATCGTCGCCTATCTGTTTATGATAACACAAGAAAAAATTTTCGTTTGTGTTGCTTAGCAAAAGAAACAATTGCTAAATAAACGAACCTTGAAGTAATTGTACTTCCATCGAACGGCAAAGCGGTGTAATTTCTAGCTATGGGCAATAATGCTGTAATTATAGCTGGTCCCATGTAAAATCCATGATTAGCGTCCGGCGGATATTCCTGCCATTTGAGGAATAAGTAATCCATATCGATGGTGATTTTCGTTACCGAATGCGGCGGCAGGCGCAGGATTAATTCTAAATAGTATGGACTTTTCCTCTCCCTTCCAGGTAAATAACGTTGCGCCACTGTAATAATAAAAAATGTACCAACGTTTAATCATGTTGTAGTTTTCATAATAATAAAATGTTTTTTGTAAATTTTATTGATCGCCTAAATCATACATGTTTTATAGCGAATAAATTTCCTGGCAACTCCATTTATCTTACATTTATTATTTTTATGTTTACTTACACGGATGTACTTGTTGCTCATTACAGGTTATCCTAATGGAATGTAAATAAACCAGCAAATACCATGGAATATTTTCCAATAAGATTATATCTAATGCCTGCCAGTGATTGTTGTACAGTTTAGTCACTAAACTGCCTCTTTCTTGACCATATCCTGAAAAATTATATTAATATATATGAATTAATGTATTATCTATATGAATATCCATATCGATTAAAAGAAAAGGCAGACTCCTAGTAGTAATATCGAATCTACTTAAAATTCTGTAATATGATTTCTTGCAGAAGATTTTCAATTTGTCCTTAGGTATCAAAAAGTTGTGAAACAATTATCGCCACAACTGACATAATATTTTTCTTGACAATTGATATTTATTACGAGATATATCAAAGTTTTTTCATATGATTTTCAATACCGTATGATTTTCAAAATTTAACATGATTTAAAATTCGTGAGTTTATACTGTAAATTAAAGTGCTATTTTTTTTATTTTGAGAAGAGATAAGTTTGAATAATTATTCCCAATTTTCATTGGAACATAATTAAATGTAAAGTTTGTTAATGCTTTTATATTTGGGCCTCCTACCCTGATAGCAAAGTCTGTGGAAACAGATTTTGAGCAGGGCCTGCTACAAATTTTTGATTGCAGAAAGGTAATAAATTGTACCCAGAGTTTATATTATCCGACATTGTCAGTAATTTGCTGTCAGAAATGACAAAGCCCCGCTAGACATGCTTTGTTAGCAGATTGGTAGCAGAAACCAAACAAAGCAAAACCTGCATAACCTGACAGCAGATTGAGAGCAGAACCTGATTTCTTTGCTCGATTTCTGCCAAATCTACTGGCATAGCTACGTGATCATATTTTCTTAAAGAAATAATAAAGGATAAATCTGAAAATTTAAGGGCTTTGTTTCTACATGTTTTCAAACCAGAGGATCGATTGTGTATCTCGAAATGAAATGAAAATTACAAAAGTGAGCAAATTTATTAGAATATTCATAATTCAATTGGCAGCATTTAGTAAATTCTCACTTTTGTAATTTCACTCATTTCAAAATACACAATCGTTTCCCAGGATATTGATCATGTAACTTTTCCCGTAGGGTGGAAATGTGAAGTGAAATTTTTTCGTATATATGTGTGTACATGTATATATAAACATATATACATACATAAAAATTTTCACTTCACGTTTCCGCTTTAGAGAAAAAGTTACATGATCAATATCCTGGGAAAATATGATCACCGTAGCTATGCCAACAGATTTGGCAGAAATCGAGCAAAGTTTGCTCGAAATTAGGTTCTGCTCTCAATTTGCTGACAAAGCATGTCTAGCAGGCTTTGTCATATTTCTGACAGCAAATTGCTGACAATGTCAGATAATATAATCGATATCCAGTTTGTGACTATCAAGAATCTGTGCATTATAAAATTTTATTGCATAGTATAATTAAACTGAGATAATGCAGTGTTTTGATAATTCGAAACTGACTGTATTGAAACAAACTCTTGTGAACTCTTGATCTTGAAATAAAAAGTTAGAAATAATAAAAAATTAAAACAATTCTAGTTTGAATAAATTTAATTTAGAAAATTAAGAAATATAATTAACAAATTGTATTTATATGTATGAAACTGTAAAATATTTTCCGTAAAAATTTGCTCATTAATATAATATTAGGCATTGGAACACTAATTAGAAAAGAATTTCCCGTAATGTCTAAATAAAGGAGAATAAAGGACAATATTGGAATAAAATAAATAAAGGACAATATTGGAATAAAATAAATAAAGGACAAAATGGAATAAATTTAATTGAGAAAATTAAAAAATATAATTAAAAACAAATTGTATTTATATAAAGAAAAAGTTAAAATATTTTCTGTAAACATTTTGGACTACGTATGAAGGGGGGGGGGATATAGTGATAGTGGAAAGGAATACGAATATTCCTTTTAAAGAATTTTTAATTGCAATTAACATGATATTAGGCTCTATTTACTTCATGTTCAATAATATTTGTTATAAGCAGATATATGATATTTCTATTATCTCCATTATCACCGATAATAGCTGATTTAGTAATGTAAGATGTAAGAAATCTTAGTATTAAATCTTTTATCCTTCCAACTTTCCTTTTACATAAGATATATCGATAACATCTTACTGTCAGCTCCGAAAAATATTGGATTACATTCTGGACTTACAACTCATTACTTTCAATTCATTACATGAACGCATGCAATGGAGATAGAAAAGAACAACAGTGTCAGTTTTCTAGATGTATGTCTAAAAAGAGACAGAGAGAGACGATTATTTTTTATTTGTATCATAAATCTTCCTTTTCAAGTAGATACTTGAATTTCCATTCTAATCATTCTATTAATCATAAGAAGAGCATAATTTTTAATATGGTGGATAAAATAATCAAATTATCTCATTCCAAATTTCACAAAAAAACTTCATTAACATAATAAATACATTGTTAAAAAATAACTATCCTCTTGACTTCATTTTTGTAACAATGAATCATAGACTTAAAACTCTATTCTATAAAACAGACAATAACAATGACAATGCTAGTTTACCTTTAAAAAGAACCTTCTTTATTATTCCTTATATTAATTCTGTATTTAATAGATTTATTCCAATATCCACAAGACTCAATCGTTAGATTGCCTTTACGATTCCTTACACCCTTAAAAATTATCACAACGGATAAAGATATGTTAGACAACACGTCTCGTTGTGAAGTCATTTATAAAATCAATTCCTAGATAACATGCATGTTGCATAAGATATCTAAAAGACGTCTTTTAGATAGCTTATACAGCATAAATGTTATTTGGGTTGTTTGGATTGTGAGGCATTTGGTATGTAAGTCAAACTAAAAGACAGCTAAAAATCAGAATTAAAGAATATAAATTAGACATTAATAAACAAAGTGAATTCTCATCAGTTATTTCTAATCATCGACTTTTTGAAAACAACGATTTTGACTGGGATCATGTACAAATCCTGGATAATAAGCCATCTTTTATTAAGCGAAACATCTCAGAAATGATTCACATAAAAATACAACTTAAATAAGCAAAGCGATACAGAATTACTTCATGATTGCTATCTCTCTATCCTATACCTCTTCTATAATAAGTATTTGTAATGCGGGTTTGCGACTAATATTATTAATTTTTGTCCTTTAAAATTTATACACTGAAGATGACCCAACGTGAAGGGTCGAAACGTTTGTTTATATTAAATAATTTTTAGTTTATACATTAAATAATATTATAAGCAAAAACAATCAGCTTGGCTCACTAGCCCCTTATTATTTATATTGAATTTTTATTTTAAAGAACCATTTTTTGGTATCTTATTATAATTAAAATGTTATATTGTTCCAATTAAAGATAATTAAAAATAAAATTTAATACTCATAACAATAAAAACACAAGAATTAAAACTAGAAATTTAAAATGCCTATTACAGTCAAAGCTGGATCTTCATTGCTTTAAATAATTCAATCTTGAATTACTAATATACACTATATATGTATTTGCATGTATACCATATTGTAATCTGTTAGCGCGTTGACTATCTATGTTATCAATTCATCGATGTAAGCGCTCCATGCCCGCGCGCGTTAGTTGATAAGTCCCGCCATGATAAGGCCTGTTACCGAGAGAGGGAGTTGCCTCGTGTACACAGGCATTGGCGCGACAGTAGCGAGTGTGGTGACGCTGGGTCACTTCCATGCGAGACGGGAAAGCATGCAGAAGTCCGCGATTGCCATTAAACATAAAGTTATAAGCAAAAATTGTATTGTATCGAGTCAACCATTCACATCACATACACATCATTTGGTCCTTCGAACCGGATTCTAAAGCAACGTCAGCAACGTCAGCATTCGAAAAGCATCACGCACCGCAATTCCAATCAAATTACCGAGTCACCAAGGAGACGATTTCAAAAATGGCTGATCTTCGTCGAGCACGAGGCTACATCAAGGCGAGAATAACAAGACTGAAAACGCGAGTGACGCAAGCCAACGGCATTGACGAACAAGCGGAAGCAAGGCTGAAGAAATTGGAAGACACATACAATGATTTTGAGACACATACAACGGCAATTACTAGAAAAGGAAGGCGAATTCAACGACGAGGACGCACTAGAGCAAGAATGTTTCGAAGAAAGGTATTTTGAGGTAAAATCTTTGTTAAAGCGATGAAGCTATCGTCGGCGTCGGACGCTGTACTGCGAGAAACAGACGCGATCACTCAGTTGTTGCAAACCGAGCTCATGGAATGCGTCGCGATGCTCAGCACGAAGGCGCGGATGCCATGACACCGCGTAGTAATAACGAGACGTTGTCGGCCATTCTCGCGCGACAAACCGACATACTTGACCGCGTAGCAAACAGGCACGATTAACACAGATACTAGAGTAAAGTTGCCTACCATCAAACTACCAAGATTTATCAAAATCGAGGATTGGAAAACTTTTTCTGACAGCTTTCGATCAATCATACATGTCAGACCGCAACTGTCTGATGTCGAAAAGTTTCAATATTTAGTTTCGTCAATCTCAGGGAACGCCGCTAAAATTATTGAGTCAATCGAGCTAACGGGTCAAAATTATTCGACGGCTTGGGAATTACTGCTAAGTAGATATGATGATCCTAGGTCGCTCAAGAAAAAACATATTGAATGTTTGTTCACAATGTCCGTCGTAGCTAAAGAGTCAGCGAAAGTTCTTCGCGAGTTAATCGATTATACTTCCAGGCATCTACGCATGTTAAAGATTCTAGGATTACCTACCGATTCTTGGGATAATCTGATCATGCACATGATGGAAGACAAGTTCGATGTGAAAACTCTTCGAGCATGGGAAGAGGAAACAAAATCTAGCGAAACAGTGACGTTAAACGACATGCTGGAATTTCTAAAAAATAGAAGCCTCATTTTAGAGCGTATCGAATCACGATCGAATGACAGGGCTCTCAAAGAAAGGGAGCTGCGTAGCAAGGGCTCTCATGGGCACTCTAAATCGCAAGCTGGAAACAAGGGTGCTGCAAATCTCAAAACAAATTCTCTAACCTTTTCTCTGAACACAGGTAAGTGTTTCCTCTGCGATGGATCACATCTTTTATTTGTTTGTGAGAAATTTCTAGCTCTGTCGGTTGCCGATCGCATCAAAGAAGTCAAGCGTCTAAAGCTATGCATAAATTGCCTCAGAAATGACCATTACGTAAAGGCATGCAAAAGGGGTTCCTGTCGAGAATGTAATGGGAGGCACAATATACTATCATCAACAACAGGCTGACAAGGACTCTGCAAAATCAGAGCCGCAGGACAACAATCATCAATTAATTGCTAATGTAGCGGTTAATCACGCATATCACAAGGTAAAAAGGCGACGAATTCTCATGGCTATTGCAAGGTTAGAAGCAACGCGATATAATGGCTCACTAATTCCGATTCGCGTACTGCTTGATAGTGCCAGTGAGGCAAATTTTGTCATTCAAGCTGCGTACAACAAACTAGGGCTGAAAAAAATAGGGCTTTCGAAATTGTGATCGGTCTAAACGAGATTGAAAACAAGATTCACAGTATTTGTGAAGTTCATGTAAAGTCGAGGTGCTCCAATTTCCAGGCCAGTGTTCAATGTCTGACCGTGCCCAAAATTACCAAGAATTTGCCGTCCACGAATATATTGGGTGGATCCATATATCCGTTCGGTTTTTGAAGGCTAAAATGAAACAAGTTTTTTCATACAAAAGATGAATTTTTAATCAATGTTATATTCTCCGTTTTTCACTACTAACAAAAACCGAATGGATATATGGATCCACCCAATAGATCGTGACAAGCTACAGATACCGAGTAATCTTGTATTAGCTGACTTAGAATTCCACAATAACGGTCCAATAGACATGTTACTGGGGGCGGAATATTTCTTTGACTTGTTAGACGCGGGTAAAATCGAGCTTGGGTAGGATCAGCTAGTTTTACAAAATACGAAACTTGGATGGATCATAGCAGGTGCCGTCCCGATAACGGCCTGCAGGGATTCGGCCATCGACAGGGGAGCGACAAGCGTATTGGTTTGTTCGGTAGACCTTCGCGATGTGTTAAAAAAATGTCTGGAAAGATTCTGGAAATTTGAGAATTATGACAGCGACAAAACAAGAGCGTTATCGATAGACGAGAAAAGATGCGAGCAGCATTTCGAGCAAACTGTCACGCGAATAAGCAATAGTAGATTCATGGTAAAATTACTTTTCCGCGATGCGAATTTACCTATTGGTGATAACTGAGAAGTAGCTTTGAAGCGTTTAATGCATTTGGAACGCACACTCAAGAACAATCAAGTCATACGAGATACGTTACGTTAAGTTCATGCGAGAATATATCGAGTTAGATCACATGTCAGTCCTGAAACCTCCGCTTGACGATTGCAAAGGCGCGGTCTATTTGCCTCATCATGAGGTGTTAAAAGAATCTAGTACAAAATTACGTGTTGTATTTGATGCATCCGCTAAAAATATAATAATAAGGGCGTATCTTTAAATGATGCTCTTTTGATCAGACCCGTTTTATAAGATGGCTTAAGATCGACATAATTATTCGTTTTCGTACTTACAAAATCGCTTTAACTGCCGACTTACAGAAAATGTATCGCCAGGTGTTGGTTCAGGAAGACGATCGCGATTTTCAACGAATTTTATGGAGATTTTCGCCTGAGCAACCTGTACAAGATTATCGCTTAAATACTGTTACGTATGGCCAAGCCTGTGCGTCTTACTTGGCGGTACGTTGCTTGAGACAATTAGATGAGGAAGGTAAAGAGAGTTATCCGCTTGCGTCCCATACTCTTTTGAATGATACTTATGTCGACGATATAATTTCGGGGGCTAGCACGATTGAAAATGCTCGTTCTTTGCAAGAACAGTTAACTATGTTATTACGAGGAAGATTCGAAGCGCAGCAAATGGTGCTCTAATTCTGACGACACACTGAAAGGAGTTCCGCACGAGCTCTGTGAATCTAATTCTAGTTTCAAGATTGATGCGAATGATACTATTCGAGTTTTGGCTAGAATGGAAGCCAAATTCGGACAGACTTCAGTTTACCACAAATACAATAGGTCATGCGTCCACAAAGCGCGAGATGCTGTCCGCAATTGGTAAACTATTCGATCCTTTGGGATTGATAGGTTCCATTTTAACGATAGCTAAAATCCTGATGAAAAGTCTTTGGGAAATCAAGACAGACTGGGACGATCCACTTCCGGATTTGGTGCTAAACATTTGGTGGAAGGAATTCCGAGATTCCTTAAATAATACTCACGAGTTATATGTTCCTCGATTAGTTGTAGGTGTATCAAAGAATTGTCGATATTCCATGTTTGAATTTTGTGACGCTTCCGAGAAAGCATATGGCGCATGTATCTACATACGATCAGTAAGCGAATCCAGCGAAGAAACGACAGTTAAGTTATTATGCGCGAAAGCGAGGGTAGCCCCTTTAAAGAAGCAATCTATACCTAGGTTAGAACTATGTAGTTACTACGCGTTGTTACTATGTAAACTGATCAATAATGTAAAACACGCCATTCACATTGAAATCGATGAAATACGGGCATGGTCTGATTCCATGGTCGTGCTGTACTGGCTTCGCGGCGACGTAGCGCGTTGGAAAACTTTCGTATCCAACCGTGTGTCGGCAATTAGCGAAATACTGCCTGCTATTCATTGGAACCATGTAAGAGGTTCGGAGAATTCCGATCTGATCTCAAGAGGAGTTTCACTGTTGCTCAGCTGAAGGATAATTCCTTATGGTGGAATGGCCCTAAATGGTTGTCATATATTCGTCCCATTACAAGCAAAGGAAGTCTCGATTTGAAATTTGCCGAGGATGCCGTATACAGTGCCGAGATTGAAACTAAGCAACTCCTCACTGCAGTTTGCAATCTCATCGTACCTCAATTATTGGTTTCCAACGAGACAATCGACACACTCATCACGAACTGCTCAACGTTCACAAGGATTGAGCGGACTACTTGTCTATTGCATTAGATTTCTTCATAATTGCTGCAAAGGACATGAAGACCGAGAACTATCTAAATTGACTCTACCTGAGTTGGAGTTATCAAGACGCGAGGTACTCAAGCATTCACAACGTGTCTACTTCGCGGAAGAGCAAAAATGCCTTCAAAACAAACGAGAATTAAGCAGAACGAGCCCATTATTTCAGCTACACCCATTTCTAGACGAACATGGTATAAGGGTGGGCGGACGACTTCAGACGGCGCTTTGGAGTTTCGAAAGGAAACATCCCATCTTACTGTCCGCACAATGCAAGATCACACGTTTGCTGATCGAAAGAGAACATCGCGCTCTACTACATGCTAATCCACAATTGTTGCTGGCATCAATACGCCAGCAATACTGGCCGCTAAACGCAAGAAATTTGGTGCATCAGATTTGCCGTTTCTGTGTCTGGTATGCTAGACATAACCCAAGAGGACTAACCCAAGCGATGGGATCCCTTCCCAGCGATAGAGTGCAGTCATCCACAGCATTCGCCGTCACTGGAGTCGATTTTGCAGGCCCAATTACTACCCTAGTCAACAAAGGACGAGGTCGTAAAACATACAAATCCTACGTAGTATTATTTATATGCTTCGCCACCAAAGCCATTCATCTCGAGGCTACAAGTGAGTTATCTACGACGGCCTTCCTAGCCACGTTACGCCGCTTCATTGGTCGGCGAGGTTCGCCTCGAAAGATTTGCAGCGATAAAGCCACCAATTTTGTGGGTGTTAAACGCGAGTTACAAGAGTTGTACGCTTTTCTCCATCAACAGGGAAGTTGGTGAGGAGAGAGTTGCAGGAGAGAGGCATAGAATGGAGCTTTATTCCTTCGCTCTAGGAAGTCTATGGGAAGCAGGAATCAAATCTTGTAAATATCATCTCCGTAGAATCATGGGTAATACCTTGTTTATCTTTGAGGAATTGACAACGTCTCTCGTGCAGATTGAAGAGTGACTGAATTCGAGGCCGTTGTCACCCTTATCCTCTGATCCGTCTGATCTGGAATCTTTAACGCCAGGACATTTCCTCATAGGAGAACCACTAACTAGTCTTCCTGACAATAATCTAACTGATATAAAAATCAACCGCCTTGATAGGTGGGAGATGGTTCAATGCTCGGTCCAAGAATTTTGGAAACGGTGGGCGGCCGAATATGTGTCCAATTTGCAAAGCCGCGTCAAATGGAAAACTCGCCAGGAAAATCTCCAAGTCAACGACCTCGTGCTCTTAAAGGAGAATAATCTTCCACCGTTGAAATGGAGAATTGGACGCGTTACCGAAGTTCATCCTGGCAAAGACAATTTAGTACGCGTCGCGATGGTGCGCACGACCACTGGGATCATTAAACGTGCAATTGCTAAACTTTGCAAGTTACCAGTGAATGATTCTATGAAGGAAGATTAATTGATTAATCTTGGTGGGCGGTGTGTTAACATGTTGACTATCTATGTTATCAATTCATCGATGTAAGCGCTCCATGCTCGCGCGCGTTAGTTGATAAGTCCCGCCATGATAAGACCCGTTACCGAGAGAGGGAGTTGCCTCGTGTACACGGGCATTGGCGCGACGGTAGCGAGTGTGGTGACGCTGGGTCACTTCCATGCGAGACCGGAAAGCGTGCAGAAGTCCGCGATTGCCATTAAACATAAAGTTATAAGTAAAAATTGTATTGCATCGAGTCAATCATTTACATAATATAATCTTTTTTCGAACTGCGCGCCGAATTTTTCCGGACTATAAACACAATTAAAACTACTCTAGTAATCGCAAATTAAATTGACAAGTTTAATAATTTGATGCTACCATCAAGCATCATATTATAAAGATGTTAATATGTTGAAACTGTTAATAAATTTATTGCGAAAAATATTACCTCGAAAATATTACAAGAATTAAATATAGTAAAATAAGATTTGAGCATAACAAGATATATATTAATGTATTTCAATACATGTTTAAAATTAATAACGGTACAAGTTTTTTTTACAATAATTGATGTATTACATGCCTTAAAATATGTTTTGGTAATTATAATAGTTTTAGTTTTTATACATATAATTTTTTAATTTTTCGACAGAAAGCGTTAATTGGCATATTATGAAATAATTATGATAAAAAGCATGAAAAATCTGAACAGAAAAATAACAAAACTAAATAAGAACACTGCATTTATTGCCAAGATATAAAAGTGAAAATGACAATGTTTTAGAATTTTAAACTGTATCATTAGTGAATTCAGCTGAAGAAAACTGATGAGTTAAGTCGAAACCGCTGATAATTTTAAACATGTATTGAAATACAGTACATTAATATCTTGTTATGTTCGACTTATTTTACCATATTTAACTCTTGTGGTTACTATTACGACTATTAATTACGAGCTGAATTATGAGCTACATCTTAACATTTAGACATAAATGGCGCTTCGTATTTAAAGTAATGTATTTAACACAAACGGTCTTATTTCCAACCTTATTATTTCTAATATTATTTGAAACTATACATATACTCTTGAAAGCTTGGTAGATCTTGAAATTCTTGATAGGTCTTTAAAATTTTGATAGATCTTGATAAGTCTTGAAAGTCTTGATAGGTCTTAAAATTTGATAATTCTCGATTTCTAGAGTTTAATGTCACGCAGTTTCGATATATTAGACGATCGAATTTTCTTCAAGACACCGAAACGTGCAAGGCCAGAGCCGAAACCTCAATAACCGGAACCCGCCGGGTAACGATCGCGAGTATTAGCCTACCAGATGGTGTCGCTATTGCAAAAATGTAGGGCACGAGATAGAACAGTACAAACGCGAATATAACAATTCTCGCGTGATACAGGGAAACTCCGTAAGTCCCCCGAGAACCGTGAACGAATCTCGAACGGATCTCTCGAGCACAAGACCAGAATCGTCCAGTGAGAGCGATCGAAATCCAATCAGACGAGAAAACAGACGGCGAATAGCAATTCTAAATCTCAACGATTTTTCACACGCGCCAACCATCAATATTTCCGCCAACGATTTACTGCACCGAGTTTATGATAGATAAGTGCCGCGCTAAACTTAATAAAAAAACGTAGCTTACATTCTGCAACGCGCGTTTAGGCTAACCAATCGATTTTCCTTAGCGGAATAACCGACGGAAATATAAAAACGCTCGGATCCGTCAACGTAAAATTCATGGGACATACTATTACACTTCAAGTCGTAAAAGACGATTTTCCAATATCTCAGGAAGGTATCTAGGGTCGGACTTCCTGCACGACGCCACAAAAATCGATTTCGTACGGAATCCTCTCACGTGGCGAGATACCACAATCCCCTTTATACAACGCAACACGATAACCCTTCCAGATCCCGCGTTACTATCCCCGTGCGAATCGCTAATCCGGAGCTATTAGAAGGATATGTGATTCGATATTCGCGACAACGTATACGTAGGCTGCTGGAAAAGTTTCTGCAAACAATATGAAAAAAATATGTAAAATTCGGTAAATGGCTTTATTGTTTTTCGAAGTATTCGCCTTTAAGATCGATACATTTTTGCATACGCTCGAACCAATTTTCGAAGCATTTTTTTCACTCTGAGGCTATAACCTCAGAAATCAGTGTACGGAATGTTTCAATAGCTGCTTCAGGCGACTCAAATCGTTCACCACGCATCTTCTTTTTAATGTTTGGGAACAAAAAGAAGTCATTAGGTGATAAATCAGGGGAATACGGACAATGAGTCATCAATTCGACATTTTTACTGGATAAAAAATCAACGGTTTGACGTCCTGTGTGACAGCTGGCATTGTCATGATGAAGGATGATGCGACGATTTGGATTTGTTTTATGCAATTCATATATGACTTCTGGCAAACAAATTGTTGTACCAATCAGTATTTACAGTCCTTCGATCCTTTAAAGCCACGGTTGCCACATGTCCGGTATAACTGAAGAAACAAGCAAACATTTGCTTGGCAATTGCGTGAACGAACAACTTTTGTTGGTTTCGGTTTATTTTGAAGTACCCAAACAGTGAATTGTTGTTTACTTTCAGGCTCATACGAATAGATCCATGTTTCGTCCCCAGTAACTATGTTGTAGATCAAATTTGAGCGACCTCGGTTGAATTTCTTGAGCATTTCTTTGCTTCATTTAACACGAGCCTGTTTTTGAGCTTCGGTCAAATTGTGTGGGATCCACGACAAAGTTTCCGTATGCTCAAGTGATCGTGCAAAATCGTATGTATTGTTTTCATGTCAATGCCTAAGGATGCCTGAATCTCGCGGTATGTTATATGCCGGTCTCGCTCAATCACGTACAGCATCAACATTAGTGGCAACAACAGACGTGGATGGACGACCTTCATGGAATTCGTCACAAAGAAAAGTACGTCCACGCCGGAATTCGGCAAACTAATTCTAAACAGTCCTATTGGATGATACTTCATATCCAAAAGCCAAATGAAGTCGATCGATGCATTGTTTCGGAGTTAGATTACATTTGTAATCGTAAAAAATCATTGTCCGAAAATTTTCACGCGAAATTTCCATTTTCTCACAAAATAACTTCTTTTAAAATACTATGCAAACAAAACTAGTTGGCTTGGGTACAAACTGAATAGGTTAAAAACGTCTAATTTACGGATATGATAGTAGCAGGACGTTGGCGCCACTGGATGTATTAGATTGCAGAAACTTTTCCAGCAGCCTACGTATATAAGAGATAATATAAGAGATAATCTCTATGTTAATTTAGAAGTAAAGCTTCCTAGTGTAAAATTAGTTATTAAAAGTTTAATTAGTGTAAGAATCATTATTAAATATACATTCAATTAATCTTATTTGTAGGCATATTGTCGTTATAGTGATATAAGTCAGTTGTTGTGTTCTAAGAAGAACGTTCGAGAGATGTTCTTGCGCGAGCTTGTCGCTACCGGAAAATTCCGTAGCAGAAGTAACCGACACGCGGATCCACGAACTCGCGAGGATTGGCTCTCGATAGATCATCAGGTCGTGCCTGATTGGCCAAAGGGCATTGATCCCACCACGCGCTACCGTCGCGCGTTTTCTTGCGGGCCTCGCGATGCTCGACAGTTCCTGTTCACCATCCTGACGGACAAGCAGGATCTCACAACTGTAATAAAGTTACCGGGCGAGACCATGACTAATATCAGTCTAATTATTTGTACCCGATAACCCTCCTACATATTAGAGTGTGTATTCCATGGACATCTCCATACTCTTAATTAATTCATTCTAACGCTAATAATATGACCATTATCGAATATTAACGAAAGGTAATCGCGCGCATTCTTTAGTGTGACTCAAATCGGCAGCCAAATCTTTCCAAGGAGCAGTAGAAGCCTAGACGCAGACCTCCGCTGACATTTGCCTTCCGCAACATCACAGAGTATCCATCCGAGGTATCTGAAGGTAATGAAATCTCTACATGTCGCTAATCGAAATTCGCCATAAATGAACCATAGAACATGTGTCCTATCCTCTCGCGTTCGCGCACTTCTATCGATGCTCGACTTTTATCCGTTGATTCGTACATCGCGTGAGCACGTAACGGCTGTTGTGCGTCTGCCTTGTTCCACCAACGAGAACGGAATAATTAAATGTATCAAATGTTACACTGCGTTATCGCCTTTCGAAAAAGAGAATTATTACTGGGTTCTGCGTCATTACATCCATTTGAGTTACCCCGAATGGCTCGGGACCTGTAATGCATGCTCCCTGATATTAGTTACGCTTCGCGCGGTTACAATTTACTCCGAGTGCCCCAGAGTATTAGAAAGATTTCTCGTATTCTTGGGAGTGATGGAAGAGCAATCGTAGAATCTACCATAATTGTCATATCCAACATTCGCGTCTAGCCAATCAGTAGAGGACAACCCCGGCCACTTTCTCCTCTAGCGCGCGAAATAGCGAGTTCGATATCTCACCTATAGTCTCAAATTAATCCGAAACTGTGAATCGGCCGTCTCACCCTGAGACGTGACACAGAATTTCGCTGAGGGATTGTTTCAATGACGCATTCTCTATTTTGCAGTCCTATTTCGCACTGTGTGATTTACCCTTAAAATGGAACACCCTGTATGTATGTAAACTCGGCAGCAGAAAGGTTGCAATTATTTTTTTTCGATGGTTTCGGAATGTAGCTTGCTCACCACGCGATTGATTTTTACTTATGGGTCTACCCAATTACGTTCAATCAAAGACTAAGTTACAAAATCCATCGAAAAAAATGTCGCAATCTTTCTACTGGCGAATGTACATATGTACAGTCGTGAAAACAGAAGTTGTTACATTTTTTTCGATGGTTTTCAGAATACGCAAAATTTTTCAGAGTACGATCCATTATCTATGAATGCATATAAACAAGCGGTTATGACAGCCATGATGACAGCTGTCAAAATGATATGAAATCAGAATATACAAGGTGAAACCAAGAAATATATCTTATGTGACGCAAAAAATACTTAAAATATCAATTAGATACTGCAAAATCATGGCAAATACAAAAAAGGTAAACCGAATGAACAATTTTATTTAATAAATTTATTAACATTTTCAATGCATTAAAAATTAATATAAGATGACATAATAAAACTAATGTATAATGTATAATACTTGATAGAATTATATATTATATAATTGTATGATTAGACAATTATATGATTATACAGTTATGTGATTTTGCTTTACACATCTATTTATATTTTCAACGCGTTTAACATTAAAAATTAATAAAAAATAACAATATAATATAATTATATATTATATAATAATATTTTATACAAAGTTTGACAGAATTGTTCTAAATAAATTTTTTAATTTCGGGTCTTTCCTGCAGACGGTTACTTGAATGAATTCTACCTTGATTTACAACCTTTTCATACAAGGTAATTTTTTATCTCACAATCCCCTTACGTATACTGTATCTATACAGTATGTAATTGTGAGAAGTTGTTTTTTATTATTTACATGTAAGTTTTTTATGTTAATAGGTATAGACAAACAGACATAAATCTCACTAGGATTCATAGACCAATAGGAAACGATCTAAAGTTGGATAGATGGCGGTACGAGATTGTGATTCTGGTATTTTTATTTTTTTTTCTCTTGGACACGTCTTCCTTACCTGAGTCTTGTATCGTACGTTCGTAACATAAAACAGTTTAATATATTACATAATAAACACTGAGATATTATTTATCGATAGCCTCCTATCCCCACAAATTGGTAATAGAGCGTGGTTGCGAGGTGTATCTGTAGTTGCATTGTGTAACAGTGTGAGGCTATCAAATATCGTGAGAATTTTTGCCTAAAAAGAAACGGGACGCATTTTTTACCATATGGCTGAAAATTGGAATTTGAGTAGTGTCGAACCGCTTGACGACACAAATTATTTCCTATGGAGCGAAAAAGTAGAAGGAATCTTGAGGGCAAAGAAACTTTGGAAGAAAGTAATGAATGTAATGCCAACAGAAAAACCAGAAGAGGGTGATGACAGATATGCAGAAAAATTTAAACTTTGGAATGAATGGGACGATGATAACTACGCCGCACGTACAGTCATAATAAACACGATGAGTAAAGCTCAATTATTAAAGTACAGTCATGAAAAAGATGCAAATAAATTATGGAATTTAATTAAAAACAATATGGCAGCTGAAACTGAACAGTTGAAGGCGAGATCATTAAGTGAATTGTCAAATCTAAAAATGAATAAAGATGAAAATGTAGATGCGTACGTTAATAGAGCGGAGGCATTGAGAAACCAATGCCGACAACTTGGTAAGAATATAGAGGATTACGAATTGAGGATGTATATTATACGAGGACTCAAAACTGAATACGATCAAAATGTACGAGTGTTTGAAACACAGAGAGAGCTAACCATAAACGACATAAGATATGCGTTAAAACAAGAGGAAATAAGAAGAAATAAACATAAAGATGAAAAAACATCGAAAGAAGAATATGTAAGAAGAGCAAGAGATAAATCAAAAAACGAATATACATGCTACAATTGCGGATTGAGAGGACACACATCAAGCGAATGTCGTAATAGGAAGAAGTGCTTTAATTGCCATGGATATAATCACATAGCAGTCGATTGCAGAGAACAGAAGAGAAACATTTCAAGTGGAAGAGGATTTAGAGGAACCTCGAGAGGAAGAGGAAGAGGACGTAGTCAAGGGTATAATGAAAGTACATTAAAAACTACAGACGAAGCGGTATTAACTGTAAGAGATCAAACACATGTGAGTACAACAAAAATAAATAATGAGCCAGAGCAAGAAATAATAAATAAGTCAGAAGGGTATATATGGCTATTAGATTCAGGCGCGACAAGTCATATGGTAAGCAATAAAGTCGTATTTGATAATATAGAGGATGATACAAGAGACGTTACCTTAGCTGACAAAGAAGGAAAAAAACTAACCTCAAATGGTAAAGGTGAAATAGTAATAAAACAGAATTTAAATAATGATAGGATACGGTTAAAAAATGTATTATGTGTACCGGACATTAACATAAATTTATTATCAGTCGCAAAAATCACTGATCATGGTTATAAAGTAGAATTTAATAAATACGGCGCCATCGTTTACAGGAACAAGGATGAGATAAAAATGACAGCCGTCAGGAAAGAGAATGCATACTACGTCAAATCGTCTGTGATAAAAAATGAAAAGGCAGCAAGAACATCAGAAATTGACATTTGGCATAAGAGATTCGGACACACAAACAAGAAGATCATCGAAGAAATGAAAAAAGAGGATCTAGTGATAGGATTAAAAGAAACTGACAAGATGATAAGTCAATGTGAGTCATGCGTGGAAGGAAAAATGTGCCGTAAAGCGCATCCCAGATTAACACATAGAAAAACCAAAAAAATAATGGAACTATGGCATATAGATCTAGTAGGTCCCATAAATCCATCGTCATATGGCGGTAAGAGATACATATTTACCATTATAGACGATTATTCGAGAGTAATATTTATCGATTTTTTAAAGGAAAAGAAAGAAGCTAGTGAAAAATTAAAGAAGCTAATCTTACTAAAGGAAAATCAAACAGGAATGAAGTTAAAGGGTATCAGATCTGATAATGGAGGTGAATTTGTAGGAAAGGACTTAGAAGAGTGGTTCAGCCAGAAAGGAATAAAACACGAATTGAGCCCGGCAAAAACACCCCAGTGTAATGGTGTAGTTGAAAGAGCTAACAAGTCAATAATAGAAATGACAAGAACAATGATGACAGACTCAAAAATGCCGCTAGTTTTTTGGGCTGAAGCAGCATGTACAGCAGTGCATATAAAAAATAGAAGCAAGACAACAGTACATGGGAAGACACCTTATGAAATCTGGAATGGTAGGAGGCCGAATGTAAAATATATGAGGAGATTCGGATGCGTAGCATATTTATTAAACAAGGATACACGAAGAAAGAAGTTTGATCCCAGAGCTATTAAAGGAATATTTATTGGATATGCAACGAACAATACGTACAGAGTATACATTCCTGAACAAGGAAAAGTAAAAGCTGATTGTGATGTAAGGTTTGATGAGACAAGGAACGGATGTGAGTTATTAAATACCGAAAAATCTAAAAAACTAGAGAAAGATGAATTAATAGTTATAGGATTGGAGTATAAAGATGAAGAAAAAACTAGAGAAGAAGAAGGAATTGAAGAAAATGAAGAAAATACAAGAACAGAAGACGATTGCAGTGAATATGAAGACGCAGTTGTAGGAGACTCTTCAGATAACGAGAACGAAGACATCACAACAGAAAATAAAGATAATGAAACTGAAATACAACCGATGGAAAAGAAAAATAGAGGAAGACCACAAGGGACTACAAAAGCAATGATAGAAGCTCGAAAACAACAAACCAGAGATGAACAAAGGGAGGAAGGAGAATACAGAAATCTTCGAAGGTCTGAGAGAATCAAAGGGCAGCAGATGGCATTGATAACAATGGACAATGAAGTACCAAAAAATATTCAAGAAGCAAAACAATCCAGCAATTGGGTACATTGGAAACGGGCAATGTTTGAAGAATTAAAATCAATGGAAAAACATGAAGTATGGAACACTGTGCCTAGACCTAAAAATGAAAAAGTGATCAAATGCAAATGGGTATTCAACATCAAGGAAGATCCAAATGGACAGCGACGATATAAAGCAAGATTGGTAGCCCAAGGGTGCGGACAACGTCCTGGAATAGATTATGATCAAACGTTCGCTCCTGTGGTAAAAACTGAAACAATAAGATTGTTATTCAGTATATCAGCTCAGAAACAGAGAAAAATCAAGATATATGATGTAAAGACCGCATATTTACACGGGAAGTTAAAAGAAGAGATTTACATGGAACTACCAGAAGGGATCCAATCAAACCACGAAAAGGTATGTAAATTAAAAAAGAGCATTTATGGTCTCAAACAGGCCGGAAAATGTTGGAACGAATTTCTAACAGAGATTATGATTAAATGCGGAATGAAATATTCTAAAGAAGATCCGTGTTTATTCTTTGCAATAGATGATAACAGATTCGTATATTGTGGTATTCACGTTGATGATATGATAACAGTATCAAGCGATGATGAATTCGAAAGAGGATTCAAAAGAAGGATTGAACAGTATATAGAAATTAAGGATCTCGGAGAAGCAACAACTGTACTCGGAATGGAGGTGATTCAAAAAGAAGGTAAAGTGTATGTAGATCAGAAAAAATATATAAAAAGATTACTTGAATTATACGGGATGGAAGAGTGCAACATTGTAAGATCTCCAATGGATTTAAACGTAAAAATGGATGAATACAAAGAGAGCGACAAGGTTGACGTCCAAACTTATCAAGAATTAATAGGACGACTGATGTATCTAAGCGTCCATACAAGACCAGATCTGTCTTTCGCATTAAGTTGCTTATCACAATTTAATACTGACCCAAGAGCAATACACATGACAGGACTTAAGAGGATCCTTCGATATTTAAAGGGAACTATCAATTATCAACTACAGTTCGGGAAGCAAAGAAAAATTAACAAATTAGAATGCGAAACCGATGCGTCGTGGGACAGAACACAAGATGCCAAATCATTCAATGGAATCCTACTTTACTGGAATGGAGATTTAGTACATTGGAGATGCAGGAAACAAAGGAAAGTTGCATTATCTTCCACAGAAAGTGAATTAGAGGCTATGTTAGAAGATATAAACGAGATTTCATGGACTGCCAAATCTAAACTAATGAATAGAAGATGCCATTACATCCGAGAGACAGTGAAAGAACTGAACATTCTCGTTAGACATGAGCCAAAAGACTACATGAGAGCAGATTGTTTGACTAAACCCTTAAGTGGCCCCACTTTACTGAAAAATGTAAAGAGATTTATGTCAACCATGGATCAATAAAACCAAGGGGGCTGATTGTGAGAGGTTGTTTTTTATTATTTACATGTAAGTTTTTTATGTTAATAGGTATAGACAAACAGACATAAATCTCACTAGGATTCATAGACCAATAGGAAACGATCTAAAGTTGGATAGATGGCGGTACGAGATTGTGATTCTGGTATTTTTATTTTTTTTTCTCTTGGACACGTCTTCCTTACCTGAGTCTTGTATCGTACATTCGTAACATAAAACAGTTTAATATATTACATAATAAACACTGAGATATTATTTATCGATAGCCTCCTATCCCCACAGTAATATTGTATAATACATATTATATATTAATATAATAATTTATCATTACTACTATTGTACTTTATATTAATTATGATATTATAATTATGTTATCCAGATATTGAATTGTAAGATAAAAGGAAGATTGTTTTGTATAGAGAGGTTGTAAATCAAGGCAAAACTCATTGGAAGTTGTTCCTCTTATTTCTATTTTTGCACTAAAAATTCATTACTACGTAAAAATGAAAATAAGAGAAACAATCTCCAGTGACCTTAATCTTAACGAATGTCGGGATATGATCCTGAACAACATTCAAAAGATTTTAGCTATTGGTCAGGTACCTTGCGTAGTGCTAATGTCGATATTGTAACTTTCAAGCCTTATAATTCGAAAAGTACTTCATGAAAAAATATTTTATTATTGTGTTTTAAAAAGCTCTCGAGGTGTGCTACAAGAATATGCAATGAAAAATAGGGAGTTCCGTTTAAAAAATACAAAGTGACATTGCTCTGACCTTGGTGACGTCATCCAAAGTCAGAATGATCAGATTACTAATGATACATTCGGGGAAACACTATTAGTGCTACTTCTATCATTCTATCTTCATTGTTTATTAGACGTAAAACAAGGCTAGAATAACACAAATAGCGTTAATAACATCTTTCCGAACGCACCTTAAATAGATCATTTAGAACCCCACAACTTTTATCTGAAACGTTTTTTTTTTAAATACTGTTTCTGAGATAAAAGAGGTGTACGAGTGGTCTGAGACACCCTGTATATTACATTAGTTTATTACGTCATCTTATATTAATTTTTAACACATTGAAAATGTTAATAAATTTATTACAAAATTGTCCATTTGGCTTAATTTGTTTTTATATTTATCATGATTTTGCAGTATCCAATTGATATTTTAAGTATTTTTTGCGTCATATAAGATATATATCTTGGTTTCACTTTGTATACCTCCATTTCATATCATTTTGACAGCTGTCATAAGCGCTTGTTACAAGCATCCAGATAGTAGATTGCACTCTGAAAAATTTTACGTATTCCGAAAATCATCGAAAAAAAAGTGTAATCTATGCCCATGACTGTTCGTATGTATAGTCAAGGCCTAAAAGCTTGCAACCTATTTTTTTAATGGGAACATTTTAATGGACTCT